>BLXT01003762.1:301373-311755 GCA_019648995.1 Plakobranchus ocellatus | reverse complement strand
GAGGTTGACTAGGTTAGAGGTGTGTGCATAAGACATTGGCAGATACTTTTGATTTTTAAATTTTGAGGGGTTTTTTTTTTTTTTCAATGACAATGAGGTATTTGAGAAAAGTTCTTATTTTGTTTGTGGTTTTGTTGTCATTCTGCAGAAACTGCTTAAGATCAAGTGCAATTTTTTGAAATGAAGTGTAACCTGATAGGTAACCATTATACTAATATGGTTACGTATCAATTTTTTTTCCCCAGAGGCAAAATGAAAGAGATGAGGAAGAAAAGCAAAACAGAGATCTTTTCGAGTAAGTTATTTATTGATTAAATTCAAAGAAAGAAAAGTTCCTCTTACTATTCGGAGTTTCGCTATGAAGTTTCTAAACTAGAGTATATCATTTGTAAAAATTTTTTATGCTCGCTGTAATAATTGTATTCTTATTGTAGGTATCAATGCAAAGATGTCAGATTTGTGTTGAAAACATCTTTCCATTTAGATACTCCCAGTTCCACTGAGATATGTATACTTGCAATAACTCTTCTTTTCCTTCACGCCTTTATCCAAGGATATTATAATAGCCGGCATTGTCATGTTTTATTTTAAGAGGCTATAATTGAAAGGAAATTCTTGCTCACATAATTATGATTATGTATTTTGTGTTTTTGCATGACCTGTTTGATGTAGCTTCAGCTCAAATTTCTTGCAAGAAATGTTTTGGTGTATACTGGAAACTTTTCTTTACACTCATATAATAATATCACCTTTACACATTCCCTCGGACACATATCATTCATCTCAAGTATTTGGCTTTTAACAAAGATTCTATCTTCATGATAGTCTATGTGATATATGTGTAAAGAATTAGGGTTCTCAGTTTCTCACTAGATTTATCTTAGGAGGTGTTTAAATGTGATGTTAAAATGTTGCCACTTAATACAGTTGACTACTGATAAGTCGATGTCTTGGGGAGATTAAAATCAACATCGACTTATCCATACATCCACTCATCCATTTTTTCCATTGATTGGGAAGGGGCGAGCAACGTGTCAAAACAGCGGTACCGGTACTCATGTATAGGAGGGGGGGAGGGGGTAATGTCGGTTGGGTAGTTTGGACTGTAAGTAACCGTTGCCCGTAACACTCGAGTTGTTTCACGTCTCCTAAGGTTCTCAAGGCTTATTATACGGGTAACAGTCAAGTCTGGCAGGCAATGCTTTATGGTCGCCCGTTGCTACAGATTTATGATAGCACACGCAAGATTTTTTATTCTTAGTTTAAACTAGATTTAGATCTAGTTTCTGGATGGAAGATCGACTTATCCACTGAGAACTAGCAAACACAAAGAGAGGGGGAGCAAAGAAAGAGGATCTACTTGACCTTCAGAACGGCTAAGTCGACATCGACTCATCAGCTTTCTCTTTACAATAAAACTACTATAAAGGGGACCGTTCCGAGAAATTACAATCGACTCAAAAGAAAATCGAGTCATACGAAGTCGACTGTATTCTAAGAAAAACTAAAGTTTTAGAAAATAGTGAGAATTTACAAAAATAAAAAAAAAAAAATATTTATATATATATATATATATATATATATATATATATATTGAAATGTCAAATTCCTTTTAAAATTGCGCTTCATTGTGCTTGACCATGACCGTAAGGCCCAGGGTTTGAAAATATGAGGTAGATTTCTTTATTTGCCTTCTTCTTTAGTTGCCCTGTCTGGAACAGATCTAAGCAATCATGGTCCTCCACTCAAACGTTCTCTCCTCAGTTGACCTTTTCAAGCTCTTTTTGCTACCATTCCCAAGAATTAAGACTTCCAATGAAAATTTATTCTTTTTGAACCTCTAATGTATTTGCCTTCAATCTTTTCATTCATTGCTTGATGGTCAACCCTTGTGTCAGCAAATTTGTCCCAGAATCTGTAGTTGCCTCCATCTTATGGTTTTGATTAATGATCGCTCGAGTTAAGTTTCTTTCAGTACTGATTCATTGGACTTTTTTTTTATCCTTGATTCCTCATCATTTTTCTGATAAACCACATTTCTACTGCTTCCGATTTTCTCTCTTCCTTTCAATTGTCCAACACTCACTGGCCTTTCATAATACTGACCATACACCCATACTTATGTTTCTGTATGTCAGTACATTTCAATTTTTGGAATGTATCTTTGGCTATGGCTATTCTTTTCTTACTTGTCATGCGCATCTACCATCTGATCTTATGAGATAGCCAAGGTATTTGAATTTTGTTGGAGATTTGAGGATCTCTATGAGATAACTATGCATTCTGTTTTTTTCACATTCACACTAAACAGGCCTATTCCATCACTGTCTGAAAAAAAAAAAAGTTTCTAAAAGTTTTTGAAGTAAATCACCAGATTCTACCATTAAAATCTGGTGAACAACTTGAAGAATTATTACTCATGCCCATTTGCACAACACCGAATAGAACATTCTTCTTGCAATGATTAATTTATCAATTTATTCTTTCATTCCATGATGTCAAATTCAAACTTAAGTAATAATTGTAATCATTTTGTCTCCAACATGCTTACAATATTTTTTATGCCTTTATTGTATATTGAGCCAAAGGCCAAATTATACTTTTTTATTTTATTCTATATTTAGTTGTGATTTACCATTTGTTGTGATTCAGTTTTTTTCATCTTCTTTTTGCCCTACAGCTGGGACACCAAGAGCAGAAAAACTTCCAACAGGCGTTTTCACTGAATCTCAAGGTGGTGCTGATTTTAACAGATTAAAAAAAAAAAAAAACTTTGTAGTATGCCTCAGTGAAAAATCTAGATATATATTTTTCAGCTATACACACCGCACTGGCTGTTAAAAAAAAAAATAAATTTGTGTGTTTAACATATAAAAATAGACCCATTATTTTAGATTTGTGCCGGTTTACAGGACAGCTTAGCTACTGGCAGGAATGTAAATGTATTTCTTGCCTTATCTGATTTTTATTTCTTTGTTTATGTATGTAAAGGCGGATTGCTTTGGGGGTGTGGAGAGCACCAAAAAAAGAATGTGAAAGAAAGACAATTAGAGGGTTAATGTGAATAGTTACATTCTTTGAGCAGAGTCCTTTTTGAGTCATACAAGAAAAAGAAAGTTTTTTTAAGAGGATTGTATCCATCTACGATCTTCAATCATGTGTTACTTTTAATTAAAAATGTGCTTTGAGAGCTTCAAAAGTGTTCATAACTTACTATCGTGTGTTAATTTTACCATTATTGTCTTCTGTGAGGACTGGCAAGGAGTATTTTTTGGAACATTCTGATGTGAAGAAAGCTTTTTTGGGAAGAAAAAAATAAGCAATAAATTTTCTTGGTTGTTGAAAAGGCATTGCAGCAATGAAAATAGCTTGTGAAACATTGGCTTTAGCTTGTGCAAGATGGGATTGGATTTGGAAAAAAGTTGTAATTCCCTGGTATATCTTTTGCATGACTGGTTGGTGTTTTATGGGAATTTCTAGTGGAATTACAGAATTATCCATAATTCTATTGCGCATGTTACACTCAAATGTTAATACTTTCAACCTAATTTTCTTGCTTAACCTTGTGATTTTATGGAGCATATATACATAATGTGAATGTCCTAACTTTTAGTTTTTTGTTTAAAAAAAAACAGTTGTTCTTGTAATATAATCTGAGCCCCCCTATTGTGTAAATTAAAATTGCTGTAACTTACAAGTGATTAAAGCAAGTAAACCCTTTTAAAATCCCTGAGTGTCCTGTGTTTTGCATGTATGATGCAACGTGGAAAAATATATTTTATTCAAAGCTATGCCTTGATTTATGCATCTGACAGAGCTGTTAAGTTTTTCTTTCAGTGCACTTCTATAGACTTGTGAAATCTTAGAAAATGGATAAAGGAGAGACAAAACTGTACTGAAATGATGTTCCCTTTTTGAAACCACCAGAGTAAACTTTGTTCATGCCTAGTGTACGGAAAAGATTAGAGTTGTGCAACCACACAATCGAGTTCAAATGAGCAACTGAATCTTTATATGGTAAATGTATCCTTCCTGCTTTGGAATGAAGAATGACTGATACATACCTGCAATCTGATGAGAAAGAGGATTTACAAAAGAATCTTCTTAAATCTAAGCTAAATTTAAACTGTCAATTAGTTTGTCAAACTCGTTTTTTTGGCTCTCGCTGTCGATGAGGTAAAGGCAAGTCCCTGCCTGATAACTGTATATAAAGTTTTTGATGTAAAAAGTCCATAATTTTAACCCTAAAAGTGTCACTATATAATAAAACTATATATATATACATTTAGTTGTTGTGTAATATATTTATTTCAAAAGGGATCATCTATACTTTTCACACCACAAAATTTGGGGGCATCAGGAATATTGACCTATTTAACTGGTTTTTCTTGTGTTAATGTTGATTTCATAACTCAACAGAAAATCAGCACACCATACATATGTCATAAAACATTTAAGCTAGACAAAATGAAGAAAAAGCAATGAACACTTATTTTAAAGCATTTTGAAGGCTTTTTTTTCACTTTTTATATGATTTCACAGCATTTTTAATTAGTAAGATGAAAAAAAATACAAGCATTTAAATCATTCACACTTTCAAAATTATCCAAATAGTCTGAATCAACTGATTGAAACAAACACTCAAATTTGAGTTTTGCTTAAAAAAAAACCAAAAAAAAAAACACTGACTACTTACAAAGTTGTTGACAAATGATTGTGTTTTGTTTTTTTGTTTTCAAAGATAGGTTTAATTTGAAGTAAGTTTCTAAAAAAATAAATAAATAAAAACCATAAAAAGAACAAAAAACCAAAGATTGAACATTATTTGCTTTCATAATGCATTACTACAAAATCTTCACCCAGAGATAACTTAATCTAAAAAATCCTTTGAGAATTTGATCTCTGTGACCTAAGGGGAGATGTTTAACTGTTGAATAATTAAAGATCATTTTTCACCCTTCTTTTTTTTTCTTATTTCGCAAAATAGGATTTTCAAAAGGGGTGATAAATGGAATTTTTACAAATTGATTTTTTGGTAGAGGTAAAAGTCATTAAATATTAAGCCAAAACAATAAAACTGAAAAAAAAAACCACTGGATGTGGTTTTTTTTTCACAAAGATTGATTGATTGATTATTGGTATACCCAGTCCACCATTAAGCGGTGATCTCAGGGTTTTTCACAAAGAAAATCACGCAGAAATAAATGTAGTTGTGTTGATCAGTCAAAGAAAGCAAGTTCTTCCGAATATCTATGACTTAATAACTGCCTTGGGTCACACTACTTGTCTACTATAAAACTGCAGAGAGAATTGCACAAAAATTGTTTAGATTGCCCAGGCAGTGAGACAAAAACATGACTGTGAGGTCACTATAAAAAAAAAATACTTGTAACATGCTGTTAGGACAACAGCTAATTTGGAAATATTAATCTAATGTTATTCTTAACATTTCAGAGTCTATTCCGAACCTTCACACACGACTTGTGGTAGATGCTGTTCTATACAATCCATCAAGTACCAGTATTTCCAGTTTATGTCAAAAATATCCTATTTAGTGGGCACACCACGCATTCTTACTCATTAGCAGTATGCACTGAACTTAACCTGCCATCTATTTTCCACATACTTGGTAACATTTCTATAATAAAAGACAGGAAGAAATAATATTTTAAGTCAAAGTTAATTAATGGTGCATCTATTAGAAGCATGGGCCCAATATAAATATCTATTTTATAGGTTTATACATGGCAGCTATTAGATATTGACTGAAAGAGTACATGTGACATTTTTCTATCTGTGTATGAAGATTAACAATACATCATAATATAAATTTTAAATCTCTTAATCTTACATTTGTGTGCAGGCATTGTGCATAATTTAGCAATAACAATAATAATATAATTAAGAGTATTCACAAAATACATCAATATGTACATAATTATAATGCTTGCATAAAAAATGTGGTACTAAACTTTTTTTTTCTTAATTCTGCTTCGTAATCCACATGAAGTCTTGTAAATGGTCATGACTTTTTTTATTTCTCTTGCTATAATGGCCATGCAAACTCTACACAAAGTGTTTAAAGTGGTTTGAAGAGAGTAGCACTATTAAAACAATAACTAGACTTCTTATATCTGCCTTCCCAGGAAATCTCAGTCTTGCAGCCGCAAGAATTGCCAAAGTCTGCAAGAAATCAGCAAATTTTGCAATTTTCTGCAATTTCTAACAATTTTTTATAATTATGTCTTCCGTTCCTGGCTTCCTTTCCTGACCAATCTGGCTCCCTAAAGTTTAGAGAGCATCTGGCAGCTTATGTTTAAAGAGCATCTGGCAGCTTGCCACAGACCTAGTAAGGCCTAATGTAAACCTGCCACAAAAAACCTTCACATTAGGCTAGGCTTTCTCTTTGTTGCCAACACATAAAAAATTTAACTTGAAAGTAAGAAACCACGCCTCCAACCCAAAGTTCCTGAAACCTAACTAGATCTTTCTAGCATGGACAAGTTTTAAAAAAGACTTCACCAAAGCTGAGATTAAGACCACAGCCACCCATTTTTTCCTTAGCACTTGTAATATGTAGCCAATGTAACTAGTCTATTGCTTCAACTTTCGTATTGCCACATTTTTTTAGAGGTGTATGTCCCATAGTTTTTCCTTCTCATTTTTAAAGTTTTCTTTCAAAGCACTATATATATATATATATATATATATATATATATATATATATATATATATATATATATATATATATATATATACCACTCAAAATAAATGTATAACTACCACTGAGTCTTGCTTAGAAGTACAGAATTGTCATGTTGTCAATACTGAAAGGCTTTTTTTTATGGCTGGGTCTAAAAAATTTTGCAATTTTTGGGCCGTTAACCTTGCAATTTTTTAAAATTTTTCCTTTTCAAAAATGCCATTTCCCGCAGGGCCAGTTATATGCTTAAACCCAAAGTGCCAAAACCCTATCCTACCTTGGAAATGAAAAGCAGTGAAAATCAAATGAAAGTAAATATTTAAAAGTCAAGAATTTTCACGACTAGATGCAAGCTCAAATAATTTTCAAAAGCCATGAATTTTCACCTCTGCATAAGTTCAGACAATTTTGTTCAAGATCATAATGTAAAACAAAGAAAAAAAAATAGAATTTTATTCATTTATGATGGCAATCAAAGATCAGCAAGATGCAGTGAAACTTGAAGATGGAAAAGAAATGCATGTTTATAGACTTAGGATATTTGAAATAAAATACTGAAATAACCTTACAAATCTAAATTTATAAATTTGAATGATTTCTCTATTGGGCTGAAAATTGACATTTTTTTCTTTTTGCTGTGAAGATAAAATTTATTTGGAAATAAATAAATTTGAAAAAAAAATTGTAAAGGAAAGACAAAGTTTTGATTAAGTGAAACAGCCTTAGGCTCTGTCAATAAGAGAATGACACTGAAAAACAGTGTTGGAGTAATAAATAAACCAAAAAAAACATGGAAGGCAGTATTAAGAATCATCCTCAAGACATGGAATCAAGGTGGCATGAGTAAATTTTAAGTTTCACATCCAATTGCAGATGAATCATTAACAGAAACTTCAAATGTGATTTTTATAAGAGATTGAATTTATCATGATTTTTATAAAACAGTTGATAGATAATTAAACTTTGTGCTATAAAGAATAAAGAATAATAATGGAAACAATTTTATGTCTTTGGAATAAACAAACGGAATGCTTTTCAGCCACTTAGTGAGGGAAAATAACAAAAACTAGATCATATGACAGTCATGGAAATAGAATGAAAGGGGAAATGGAAGAAAACAGAAGGCAAGCAACTTTCACAATTCTTTATCTCAGTTTCATGTTTGTTTTCTTTTTAATAAAGGCACTGGAGAAAATAAAATGTTTTCAATGTAAAAATTTTGAAACACTTTCTATTCAAGGCTTGATTAAAAAAAAAAAAAAAAATTTCTATCGCTAAATTTAATTATGATAGTACACTTCTTACAATACTTAGTATTTGGAGGAAAAATCCAATTTCGAAAGTATAATTTATGAGCCTGAACAATGCAGAAAAGAGCAAATGATGATTTTTGACAACGTGGAAAAATCTGAAAATTGTAAGCATACACATTACTCAAAAAAATGCTGTCAAAGTATCATGCTTAAAATCTTGAAATTTAAAATATCAACCTGAAAAATAATTATCACAAGAAAGCAAGCCATTTTTGGTTAAAATAACATTGTTGTGACACAGTTGAAAACAAGAAGCCCTGCCTTTTGCCAGATGTATGTCTAACTTAGCAATGTGGTTGCATGCACTACAAGGTGTGTATTCATAAGATCTTAACCCAAATATGGATTTCAGAACAAGGTAATTGCTTACAGATCTTTACCAAACCAAATGTGTATTTAAGAGTAAAGTATTATTTAGAGATCTTTAACAAACCCAACATGTATTTTCAAATATCAAAAGATCTTATTTAGAGATCAACGAATGAGGCATTTCAGAACACAGGATCTACAGTAGAACTGCCCTCAACAAACTCCTTGGCATCAAGTTATCCATTTATTCAGACCATTTCAATTAATTACAGATAAAGGACAGCGCTCTGATTGGACCTCTCATTAGAAGGTCTCATGCAAAAGTTTCCTTCCTAGGCAACAATTCCAAACCATTGTGCCCTCTTAATTGATTGCTCTTGGCTCTCTGACATTGATCTGAGCACTTCAAGTTTTGATTCTCGTGCTTAAAAAGCAAAGAGTGTTTAAAAGAGCATGCATGCGTATACCTCCACCAGCGATTACAGTTTTGGGTAACAGTAAAGAAGAAAAAAAATCGAGAAATCTAGACCAGGAGAGTTTATGTAAATGAAAATTTGCTTAAGTAAGTTTATCTTAAGTGGAGTCCTCTGTGCCAAGTGACAGATCTTCAAGAATCCAGATAGGAACCAAAATTGAGAGCAGAGGATTTTATTCAATTTTCTTTTATACCCAGACGTTAATTTAAGAATAAGGAATTTATTTTGAGGTCATTAACAAACCAAGAATTCATTAAAAAACAAAATATGTTTTTCAGAACTTTTAATGAATAGCGAAGGTGTGCATTAAAAAGAAAAAAAAAAAAAGAAAAAAGAATCTACTTGGAGATCTTCATCTATGATCTTGAAATGAGTATACAAGCACTGCACTCCCTGAACAATGAATGTTAAAGTTTCTGGTACTATAGGAACTTAAAGTAATAACAACTTACATTTAAACAAATAAGTTTAGTTGACGATCGTATTTTGTTTGATTACATATATTGTAAATAGCCAAAATAAACAATAATTTTTAAGACACATCCATTACTTTATCATAAAATCAGCCTACAAAAGTGCACACAGTAATGTCCTCAACCTTTGGCCAAAATTTCTTTATTAGGATGTCAACGACCTTTATATTTTTTTCCCACATATATATAGGTTTAATTTGCTAACGAGCACAAAGAATAGTATCAATTTCTTTGCAAACAAATATCTGCAGTGTGTAGAGAAGCAAAAAAAATTAGAAAAAGAAAAAGCTTGTTTTGCAGAGAAAACTGTCAATTCCAATTCATTATTCTCTTTTTTTTTCTTTCTCTTTCACATTTTCCTTCTCTATTTTCTTTTATTTTCATTTCTTCTTGCTACTAGGAGTCAAAACTCATTAATTAATATGGTCCTCTTCAAGAAATCAACAAGGAATGCTTTGTGTTAAAAAGAAAATAATGCTTGCTTTATGATAAAATAAATTATATGCCTTCAAATATCAATGCTCAAAAAAGAAGGCACAAATAACTTGATGTGACTCGCAAGGTAATTAGCTTAAGTTGCAGCTAATATGTATTTTTTTTAAAAGGACAAGTTCATTTCATCTCACCCCTGATGAAAGGAAGAAAGAGCCAGACACAAAAACACAAGCAATTATATAAAAGAAACACGTGATTTGTACATACATATACATATGACATAACACTGAAGGGGCATTATACGCGTAACTCTTAAAAAAAAGGCTTGCAAATGTGAAGATTTATAGAGTGCATAATATATCTCAAATATCTTTCAAGTACCCAATGACTTGAAATTTCATTCTCATTGGTCATATGGAATTAGAGAAATATAAAGCAAATTGGCATAAATTCATATGTATTCATATGTACATATAGTACATATAGACGGTAAAATAAATGTAAGTAGAAGTCTTGCAGAACTCTTTTGAACACAGCAGATCTGTTCCATTATATCTACACATTTAATACCTTTATCAGATGCAAACAATTTCAATTGATGTGTGTCTCATTGCTGTTTCTAATGCCTCTATTTGAATGTTTTTAAATTTCTGGGGGGGGGGGGGGGGGGGGG
>BLXT01003762.1:289174-300363 GCA_019648995.1 Plakobranchus ocellatus | reverse complement strand
TTGCCTGACTCCTCTTTTGATCTTTTGATAAGAACTGATGTCATTTCCGACTCTCATTGCGGCTGTCTGTTCCCAGTACATGTGTTTCTGCATATATATATTTCATAATTATATATTATTATGTTAGTCACAATAATAATGATTAAGAAGGAAAAATGCCGCCTGAAGAAATTGCCACACTTACTGAAGTACTCTGGAATCTTCAAAAAAACTTCTGATAGATCTACACAAAACAAAAATAAATAAGGATATATTCGAAATCTCAAAGCAAAATAACTTTTTTCAATTCTGAATAAATTTATCGATTGACTTTTTTGCTTTTATGCTCTTTAAAAATTGTTTTCAACATACTGTTTGCCCTCTACAGAGCCTTTATTTTGTTGATATAAAGAAATACATTAAATACTGAAAGTCGTTAAAGTAGCTTCATGACCAGACGAGCAACTCATACAAAAACAATTATCCTAAATACTGATATTGAAAGTGCATCATGATTACAATGATGGCTGAGCACTGCACAAAAAAAAATGTGTAGAAGCCCAGAGAGAAGTTCAATATTTTACAAGAAACACTGAAAGAAAAATATTTGATTTTTTCCATAGAATAACAAAAGTTTAAGGCTTAAATGTTGCATTATGAACAAACTGTCTTGAACACATAACAAAAAAAAAAAAAACAATGTAAGAGATGTAAAAAAATATAGTATGTATATGAAAGAGGCTATCTGAGCATTGCATAACGCTATATTATGTGTGTCAATAAACATTTGGCTAAACAAACGGTGAAAATTTTTCATTGTGCAGTATTATGTACAGGTGTAATATTTCTAAAGTAAAATATGTAGTACAGATTCACACAAACAAAAGTTCTTAAGATTGCAAATTTAGATTGAATTATCAGGTGTGCCCATTCATCTAGATTATTAATCATCTCCAAAAGTCCTTTACTTGATCCAGATCTATCACTTAAAATGAAAGAGGATCTGAATCAGATTAGAGCACCTGCACAGGGTGAAAAAAAAATTGGAATTTCTGACCGAAGCAGATTGCAGAAATTGCTGAGGCACCCACCTCTGATGAACACGACATGCATGAGAGGCATCTAGGTCAAGGAAATCAGAAGATGAAAAGGAGAATAAAAATCACCCAAAGCCTATGAATAATTCAAAGTTTAAGAAAAATTTGACAGTAGTCCTGGCTTCACACACTAACAGTATTCATTCTGTAATAATGCCTGACCGCAAGATGACTGCATGAGTTGAACACAAGCAGAAAAGGACATTTAAAAAAAAAAACCCAGCAAAATCAGTTAAAATGTGGCTGGAATAGTCTGGTGCACCAATAACAGTATATATAGTATATATCGTGTTTCCATCTCATACCAGTCAGCAAACAGATCAATAGGAATATGGTGATTAGTCGTAGGAAACTTAGCAGAGAATCAATAACAGAAAGGCTGAAAAAAAAATAACAAGGCCACCAAATGCTGATATGTGTAAAACACACACACACATACAATGCTTTTATTACTTAGTGTGATAAAACTAATGCAATAATACCAGACTTGTAAATTTTTTGTTATTTCCCTGCAAGTCAATAAACAGGGGAACTTGAATGGAAAACAGCAGGTCAAATTGAATGAAGCATCTTTTTTTTCATTGAAAAATTGTAAGACATGAATCTTTTGGGAAAAATAAATAAGATTAACGAATGGAAAAAAATTCAATTTTTTTTGGGGGGTGGGGAGAAATTATTTTGGCTGTTTTGATAACATAAAAAAAAATCCAGTAACAGATGAGCTTGAGTTCCATAACTCGAATACCTTTTAAATTTTTCTTTTAATACATACAACAACAAAAAATATTAATGTCCTCATAAAGTATGGAAGATTACAGTTTAAACATTACTGCGCTTCTTCTCAGATTGACAAAAAAAGGAAAAAAAAAAAAAAAAAAAAAAAAAAAAAAAGTAAAAACACCGTCTTTTGTACTTGTAATGCCTAAAATTCACTATCTGTTTAATTGTTCACAGATGGAAGATTGAAGGTGTAACATGAATCTGCTGAATGTTGAACATCAATAATGCTGAGATGAAGATGTAAACCAAAACTAGTTAAATCTTCCTTTTTTTTTTATATAAAAAACAATACAACCTCATAAAACTTTTCATCAGATGATCTTATGGACACATTGCATGGGAGAGCACAGAGAGCGAAACAAAATCTGTATGGGAATTTTTTTTTAAACAGTTCTTTTCAAGTTTTGATCTCTTGAATTATCCTACCATGTGAAAAAAAAAAGAAATTGACATTCAAAAACTATATAACTATGATAATGACAGCTAGTTCTAACATGTGTGTAGATTAGAAAGTAAAGATGCTGAAAATTCAAGAAAAAAATTTTATTTTAACTTTGAAAAAATAGTTAGATTTTCAGGAGATTCAGCAAAGACTGCATGATTCAAGCTTGCCTTGGCTGGAAAAAAAAGCAATCTAATTTTGCTTTAAACACTGTCAAACAAACACTATTTTTTCATGATATGTGTATATCTCCAAAGACAAAAAAAAAAAAAGAAACACAAGCAAAAAGCAAATGCAAAAAAAAAAAAAAAATTGCTGATATTTTTTATGGGAAAAGAGAATTTCCCCCATCCTACCAGAATTAGCTTATTCCACATAGTTGAAATCAGGAAACACATACAATTTGCTATAATCAGAGGCTTAAGTCTGTGTATACACAAGCTTTCTAAACATCAAGCACCAGGCTAAAAGATCAAACAAGCTCTGAATGCTTCACTATGATTGGATTTTAATATCAATAGTTCAACTTATATGTACATATATATATGTAACTTTATCAGATCTGAAGAAAACAAATATATCCATTGGTGATCATGTTTTACTCATTGTTTTTCCACCACAGCCTTTAGGAAGTTTATCATAAATTAGAAACAGAAGGGTGTTCTGTGGATGCAATAGTTGCAAAATTTAAAAACTACAATTGTATTTTCTTTCATCTCTTCATTTTACTTCCACCATCAATTTTAATCTAGCATGTAGTAAAAAGATAGTGTAGATGATACATTATAGATGATAGTGATATGACAACAGCAGCAGCAACAGCAGGATTGGCATCCCCTTCTGGTATATAGTATGAAATTATTATCTCCTTTGAAAACAATTGAAAGTTTCAATTCACCAGCTTTGACACAAATTACAGAAGATTCTACTTGAAATATTTTGCAATGCAAATTAAATTAGAACTGACAGTCAAATGGTAAAACAGGATAAACCAATTGAAAATTTACTGTCATTGATTTTATGTTGGTCAACTCAGGTCTTCTAGCTGAATCTTATCTCAATGAGCATAAGTGATAAGATTAAAACTCAAAAGCAGAACATCCCTGCAAATTCATTGGGCAATGTCTTAAAATTAACAATATCTAGGAACTGACCAAAGAAGACCACAGAGCACATACCCAAATGTTAAGAACAAAAATGCTAAATTTCCCTATTCGCTTTCCTTGTTTTTTATTTTTCCCTAACGACAGTTGACACTACATTTTACAAATTTAGCATTTTCCTGGAAGACAGGAATAACATGATACAAAAATTTCAATTTCCTCTGTTTACTTCCTCAAGACTTGTTGAATAAACTTTGAGTATGGCATTGCCTAGTATTTCAATCAATATGCCAATGATACAATTTGCTTTGCACACCTGCTCAAAAGAAACCAAACAAACTTTGTATTGAGAGAATATAATGATAGATAATATCATATGGCATTTCCCCATCCTTCACAGCCAGTGGACTTGTTAGTGAGAATGGTTTCCTCATTATAAGTTCAACACCAGCTTGTGCTTCAAAAAATATAAACTTTCCCAGATTTCTTTTTTTTTTTTTAATAGACTTGTAATACACAATGCAATATTTTTGTAAATATCGCACACAATGAAGTTAAAAAGATCACAATTCATAGATAATACACTCTTGCACCATGATGATCATCATCAACTGCCTACTCTTCAAAAGACTGCCAATTCATACAACTCACATCATGTAGCAATTACAAATTTTAATTTTTTTTTTTTCAAAGAAAAAGAAAAAAAAATCCCAACAACGATTTTTCAAACTAAGCATTACTTAACATGTGAGAGCTACACCAAGGTACTAGTGGAATGTTGTGTCGCCTACATTGGCATCTAGATAGAAAAACAACAGCTTATACCTTGCCCATTGTTGAAAAGATCCCTAATCTGTCAAAACACTTTTCATTCACCTCCCTAATGCTTTCTATTGTATAACCATTACAGATCATACGGTGAAGTTTTGTTTTCTCTCAGTCATTCCTTCAATGCCAGTAAACTAATAAACATAACAACATTTTACAACATTAGTAAAAATTGCTAGGCACCCAGGACATCAAACCATGATTTCATCATCAGGAACACTAGCAGTGGCTGCAGTGGAAGAAGGTGGATCTTGATCTTGCTCTTTATCCTCTAGTTCTGACTCTGGTTCTGGCTCTGGCACAACTTCTTCCTCTGGTATAATATCTGCAGACTCTCTCTTATCTGTATGAAGATCAAGATACATGGGTGTGAAGATTTGTTTTCAATTGATCAGGCATTCTTTCTGATTACCTTTTTTTTTTATAGAATGATATGAGTTTACCAAAAGGAGAACTGAAAGAGAAAAAAAAAATGAGAGAGAGAGAGAGAGAGAGAGAGAGAGAGTAAGTTGGAGGGGAAATAAGGAGCCAGAGATAGAAAAGAGGGTTGATACGCAGTTTGTATGAAAGAGATTTAGGGAAACAGACAAGACCAGCAGGAATACCAACTATTGGGGGGGGGGATACAGGTTGGAGACAGAGATGGATGGATAGAGAAAAAGAAATGCAAAGCACTGGGAAAGAATGTAGTGAGACAGTCAGAAAAGAGAAGAAAACAGAGGCACAGATGACAAAAAAAAATTAGTAAATATAGAAGTAAGGCCTTTCCATGAAAAGGGCGACAACTGTTCTTGCTACCTTTACATGGTGTAATGCAACCCAAACACCACCCCATGAGTATGAGATCCACTACACATTTTCTTGTTGTAAACTTTACATATCTTTAATAAGAAACGCATTCTTTTTTTTTATTAAAATTTAATCAGGTCAAAAATTATATTTTTACATTGTTTCAACGCACTAGAATCACACTTTAAGAGAACAATGGAATTTTAAATTGCTCTTGATGTACAATTTATTATTTGATTAAAATATGGCTGCTATCTGTTTGTAAATTTTAATTTGCACAATTTCTTTTGAATTTTTTCCTACCAGATAGATTTCTTTGGCAAATATAGAATAAATGCTGTGTTGTATTAACCTCTTAATCTGGCATAATCTCTCTCGGTTTAGTACACGTTGTCACCTTTTAATGTAACTCTCTTCGTCTGGCATAATTTTCCACCTCTTAACTAAACTCTCTTAGTCTAGTATAATTTGCTACTTTTTGATCTAACTCTTAGTCTGATATAATTTGACATCCTTTTATCAAACTTAGTTTGGCATAATTTGTCACCTGTTAAACATACTCTTTTCGTCTAGTATAATTTGCCAACTTTTAATCTAATTCTCTTAGTCTAACATAATTTGTCACGTTTTAACTTTGAACCAAACTTTCTTAGTCTTGTATACTTTGCCACCTTTAAATCTAACTTCCTTAAGCTGGCATGATTTGCTACCTTTTAACCAAACTCTCCTAGTCTAGTATAATTTTCCACCTTTTAATCTAATGCTCTCTGTCTAGCATAATTTTACCACACCATATTCATCGTATTCATCTTGCACAGACTCACCAATAATCCTCAATAACGACAATCTGAACTGAATACTTATCCCTCCCTGAATTATTGGCATCATGTAGATAAAACAATTCTGATCACTACTGACATCTTCATCATCATCATCATCATCATCATCATTAAAATATCATCACTGTCTTCATCATTTATAAGTCTCCAGTATGTTCCAGACTTCATCACTGAATTGCAGCCTATAACATTTTTGTTTTGTTTTTGTTTTTTGTTGTTGTTGGGTTTTTTTTGCAAGTGGGGAGGGGGGGGAGGAGGGGAGTCTTTTGTGTTTGTTTTATTCTTACCGGAAATAAAACAATCTGTACGAACTGAGACAACAATCTTAAAAAATAGGCCTACTTTAACAGAAACCCAATGATGCATAACACACACACGGACAGACACGCTGATCTTTGCGCCTGTCACTCATTACACATGTACATCTGACTTTATAAGTTAGAAGAAAGTTATTCACAGGCGTGCACAATATCTTAGAGAAATAAGCGATTGCATTCAGAGCTAAATGCAGCCAGCCATGCATCATGCACGATTACAATAATGCAAACGGTATTGTGAAATATGTAGCAGTGCATATTAAAGTGTCTTTTGAATATATAGTTCTAAATTTTCAAATTAACCTTTTTTTTCCCCCTGATATACTTATATATAAAGTTTGATTGCGGGCTTGACTCTTAAAACTTTAGAACTTTCCAAACAATCATGAGTTTTAAGAATAAATTCATCCGAAAGTCTTTCTTAGACGTGGTGAAATTATTCTTTTCTCTTCTCATTGCAAGTATGAGAAATGTTTATGTATTTTAGAGATGTCATGATCTTAAAACTTTATGCTTTACAAAGATATTCCCTAACTGTTCAAAAACGTACATTTATAAACACTTTAATGTGATGAATCTTAAGTCTTTTATCAGCAATAATTTCTCTGTTACATTTTTTTTTATCCGATACATTCATGTAAATTGTATGTTAGTAATGATCTTGCTAGGAAAGAAAAAAAAAACAATCTAAAAACTGTTTAATTTTCGTAGAAGAATATTTACATAAAAGTATTATTTTGATATGTTGTAAAGAGAAAACCTAAAAAGGTTTTACTGAATGACAAGTATTTTTACAAAATACTATTTTGTTTCTTTTTTCTCGCTTTTTCAAAGTTTTGGGGGTAAGGAAGCAGCAGTGTCGGAAGCGCTATGCCAATGTTGATTAGTCGCAGTTGATGCTAAGAAGAGCAAGGACTGCTTTATCATTTGCCAGAGAAGAGATAATGAGGCTGGAGAAAAAGGGAAAAGATGAATGCTAGCAGTTTCCTGCCTGAACTACAATCACACAAGGATAGAGGATGTTGGGGGGAAAAAAAAAAAACAACTTTCTTACCTTTCTATTCACTTTCTGATATTAGTAAGTAAGGGAAGACATATAAGACACCAAGCTGAAGACTTATTGATTAGTTTATAATTTTGAATTAAACAACCCAGCAAGGAAAGACAGCAAGGACTTTTTAGGCATGACAAGATGATAAGATGTTCTAGGCATGACAAGAAAGTATAAATTTCTATGCTTGGCAAGAAGATAAGATTTTATAGTGATGACAAACAGATAAGATTGTCTCTTCATCATGAGATGAAAGGGTTTTCTAGGCATATCAAGATAAGATTTTATAGGTGTGACAAGAAAGTATAAATTTCTACGCATGGCAAGAAGATAGGATTTTATTGTCATGACAAACAAATAAGATTGTCTCTTCATCATGAGATGAAAGCGTTTTAAGAAAGCATAATTTTTCTATGCATGGCAAGAAGATAGGATTTAATAGTTATGACAAACAGATAAGATTTTCTCTTCATAATGAGATGAAAGGGTTTTCTAGGCATGAGGAGAAGAAAGGATTTTCATGGCATGGCGAAGATCACACAGCAAATGGGAGAGGCTGGCTTCAAAATGAAACAAAGAGATTATTTTATTTCTTGTCTGTGCACAAAGGGGGAGGGGGAAATCGTTTACTTCAACAGAAAACCTTAACATTTGTAACACTGTTATATTTAAGAATGTTTACCCAAATCTGAATGTTTAAGTTCATGAAAAAAAAAGAAATATCCACAGAGAGAAGAGTTTGAAAAAATATATAACCATGATAAACAAGTAGGACTCTATTGAAGCCCATATCTTACATCTGTATTTTTATGATATTTATAACATACCCTGTGAATATCATCTTTTTTCCCCCTGTTTTTGCTTTTATGAGTGCAGTTTTAAAAAATTACTCTTGGATTAAGATTGGGTTTGAAAAAGAAAAATCAACAAAAAAATGTTGGCTGATAATTAAACAAATGAAAAAGCAATCTCCTGCATGGTTTTCTGGAAATCATCAACACTCACCATTTGGAGAACTACCTGGCAGTCGGGCATCCTTAGGAAGCGACATAGCTTTTGTTTTAGCTATTGGCGGGGTCGCATTGGAAGCCTTGGGGACTTCATTTGTCCCAGCTGTTGCTTTACTCAAGCGTTTTATCTTGTCTTTCACGGACATGCGCAAAGTGGCCGAGTCATAAACAATGCCTTCTTCACTTGCTGCTTGCTTGTGTTCATCTGGTTCTTGAGAGGGAGTGGGTGGCTGCTGTTGCTGCTGCTGCTGCTGCTGAGGTCTAGCGTTTATTGCTGCTGCTGGGCTGGGATCTTTGCTATTGCTCTTACTATCACTGTTATCTGTGGCGATGTTGGGGTTAAGTGCAGCACATGTGGTGGTATCTTCATTCTGTTTGCTGCTCAAGGCAGGTTTGTCTATGCTATTAAGAGGATGAGTTTTAATGCTGCTGCTTCTACTGTTGCTGGATCGAGAGGTGGAAGTGGCAGTTGATGAGGGAGATGGGGCTGAAATGGGTGATGTCGATGCTGCCTGATTCTTGGAAGAAGGATCGAATGTATTCTCCATTGATACACCTGGTGATGTTGTTGTGGTTGGTGTTGCAGGTGTGGTATTGGGGGACATTGGAATATCTAGCGAATCCCAGTAGGCATTTGGTCCATGGAAGAGTTTGTGTGCGCAGGAGGTTTGTGTGGGATACAGGCAAAGCAAGCAGTGCATTGGATTGTGCAGCGGACACAAGGCAAGGGATATGAAAAAGAGTTTTAAAAAAAAAGGCATGAGAATTTAACATGACAATTTTTTTTTCCAAATTATTTTAAAATTTGACTCTTAAAAATAAAATCAAAATTGAAAATTCTGCATTACTTTTATATGTTTAAAAATATGCAAGGGGTTGCTTTCAAAGAATGTAGTTTTGTCTGAGAAAGAAGATGAAGAGTTATAAGGATATAAAAAAAAAAAGTACAGTTGAGATGGAAAAATAAATGTTTCTTGATTGAAGATTTTAAAATGTCTTTCTAATCATTTTGATTTGAATGTTATCATGTATAAGTATACATTACTGATAAAGATAAAGCATTCCTTACAACTCTTGCTGTTCTTGATAAGAGATAAAAAGATGTATTGTGAACCAGAGCAGTATTGTCATTTGAGACAAGAACTTAAGCGTAATGATCATAGAATATGCAATAGTGCATCATTTTCTTTCCATATCTTTCTTGTCTCAGATACAAGGTACCCTTTTTTATCCATATGCTCTATTAATCAATAGTAATGTATATAGTAAATTAGTTGGATATTCAACAAGTAAAACAAGGCCCATTTCGGGTATTTATCACATGACAGTTTTCAAAACTCTGAAAAAGGCCATTTAAAGTTGACTTACAAAACAAACAATTAATATTATTAGGAACAAAACCTACTGGATGCACCTGAACAACTGTGTAAGAGTAGCGAAAATATCTAGGCTTCACAAAAGGAGGCCTTTTGCAACAAAAATGCCTACATTTGTTTGAAAAAAAAAAGAGAGGGTGGAAAAAAGGGGCTGATCCATCCTATCGAGCATACCCTGCAAATATCATATTTTATCAGACATTGTTAAATTTCTACAAAAAAACTTTGGTGAAAAGTAATATGACTATAATAAAAATGGCAGGTCCCTTAAGCCTTTAACGGGACCACAGCATGGATTCAGGGTGTAACCTAGGGCAAGAGAACATTACAAAAAATTGGGGGGAGAAAAGCTCAAACAAACTCTGGTAGCAGGCTCTGAAATTCAAGAAGCAGAGATAAACAATATGGGAAAGGATGAGATACCAGGAGATGGTGAAATTTATGTCCATGACTGAGTACGATTTTGTTTCTACCAAGCTACGGCTAGAAAGAGTTGTCAGAGAGAGGCAAGAGTGCTATTGAATAAATTTAGAGGCCTATGGCATAATGACAAAAATTGAAGAAGCCAGGCAGTAAAGAAGAGAAGAAGAGTGAACATTAGAGACCAAGTGCCTCGACGGGTGATATCCTTTAAAGTCATCTTTTGACTAACTTTGACTGAAGCTGGTCTTGCCAAAAAAAAAATGTGGGTGAAAAAAGTAAGCAAGTGATGGACGTGAGAGGAGTATGTGAAAATATAATGCAATGCATAACTACCATTGGTCAGAGGATGAAGTAAGTAACAAAGTAGTGACTGTGGTAAAGTTTAGCCTATCAGTTGTCAAACCAAGAGCCTGGCTGTCATTTCCTTGTTTAGACGCATACATCAGAACCTAACAGCGCAATTATGAGTTTTACTCAGGATCTGAGTGCAAACTTGTTTTCTTCCAATATCCAACTACAATCAGAATTATGAGGATAATTATTTTAGCCCAGAATCTGCTATCTCTAGCATAAGAGAACACTCTCGTTCTTACATTAAATACATTCCTTCAATTTTCATTTATAATTATTTAAAAGCAAAGGGTTAGTTAAGTTTACACTAGTGCAGGTATTCATTTACACGCATATCTACTATATATCACCATGAAAACAGGGTTTTTTCCCCCAAATCTTAAGATCCTATTGTATCCACGTTTTACTGTATTTAGCACCTTTGACAAAATCCAGGTGTTCTTCTTCCAACTGGGAACTTAGAGCAATATTACTAGTGTACTGTAGCACATAAAAAATGCTAAAGCTAATATGTCATGTTTTGATTCCTTGCAATATGTTGCAACTGCAGGCATGGTTATGTATTTTATGAACCCAATGATAAGGTAATTCCAAAATTATAAACTGACAATTAAGCTCATTGGTGCAATATTAACATGAAAAATAAAAACATACAATAGCAAAGGCGAATCACATGCATCTTTTTTTTTTTTTCAATCTTCACATGTAACGGTTTGACTTGTTCTGCATACATAAATTCTTTTTAATTTCCTCAAAGCAAAAGAATTTGATTTTACCCTAAAATTCTCTGCTATGATTTCTGGG
>BLXT01003762.1:62623-73427 GCA_019648995.1 Plakobranchus ocellatus | reverse complement strand
GGAGGATGAGGAGGAGGAGAAGGAGGAAGAGGAGGAGGAGGAGAAGGAGAAGGAGAAGGAGAAGGCGAAGAAGAAGAAGAAAGAGGAGGAGGAGGAGGAGGACTCAATGGCTGAACTCTGTTATCTGTAACCTTGTGATATCACTCGCCGAGTCGCCTAGAGTGAACGGGTTCGTTGCATTGTACTGGGAGATGACAAAAGCGTCGCAGATTACGCTTTGACAAAACATCATGGGTATATCCAGTATCTGCCAACTACCTCCAGCTGTTTCAGAACCAATGAGGACGCCAATCTTCATGCGATAGCCCGACATCGCTAAACTTTTGACAGAGCCCTCTTCGGCAGCAGGTGTATAATATTTTTTGCCTTCAGCGTCGATATTCAAGATCTCCTCCCAATATGGGTCAGTTATCCAGCCTGGGGGTTCGGCATATTTGACAGATTTTCTACTCGAAAAGCCCGTTTCTTCTTTTGTCCATCTGTCTTCGCGACCATCCCAGTTCACCAGCTGAATTTCCCTTCTGATGGAAGAGACAGGAAAAGCATCAGATGTAGCGTAAACTATGTAGTATTGTGGCCCCAGGACCGCCATCAATCTGCTTCCAGTGGTAGAAACGACCACAGAGTCAGATTTAGAGACGCGTGTGATGCTGTCTTCATCTTCCAAAACGTTTACAGAGAACCCCGCCCCTTGGGATGCGAATTTAGCCAAACATTGGGGTTCTGAGTCGGGCTGGGCGCTGCTGTCCTGATGCCATTTCAATTCATGGTTGCACGTTACGCCCTGAGTGTAAAACACGATGGTATCTTGGGCGTGAGTATGTTTTACCACAGCACTTGAGACTTCGTTGGACAAACCAAAACTGGTTTCCTCGACTTCTCCTGTTGTTTTCACAGACAAGTAAGACACTTCAAAATCATCGGATGTTGCGTTATAAGTCACGTCCAAAGGCATCTTGAATGTGATTTCGCCATCGGTTGAGTTGACAATGTACGTGTCCGGAATGCGAGTGATCATGAGACCTACTGGGTCTCGGAATGTGATGACAACGTTTGCCCCTGACAGAACCAATGCTCTTAGGTCCTCCTTGTTTCCAGTAGGTGTCTCAGACGGCATGAGCATCAACGAAAGATGGTTTTTTCGTGACACTGTAGCGCTGCTTGGACATTGTGCACAGGGTAAGACTGCAGATTTTGCCCTTCGGAGGAAAAAAATGTAGAATAAATTATTGATGCCTCACCTATTTGCTTCAAGAATTGAAAAGAAAACGGAGAGAAAGAGAGAGAGAGAGAGGAAGGAAGGGCGAAGGAGAGAGAGAGAGAGAGTTAAGAGAGATATGAGATTCGAACTGGGGAAAGAAACCTTGGGGAATAAATGTAAAATATAGAATTAATTACTTATGCCTCTCCGTTTTATTTCACAGATTGGAAAACAAAAACGGAGAGAGGGAGAGGGAGATAGGGAGAGAGGGGGGAAAGAGAGAGAGAGAGAGAAAGAGAGAGAGAGAGAGAGAGATAGAGAGAGAGAGAGAGAGAGAGAGAGAGAGAGAGAGAGATGAAATTCTGAAAGGGGAAAGAAAACTTTGGGGAATAAATGTAATATTTCCATGCAAATCTTCCTCATCTTTCGCTGGCCAAAAAATATGAAAAAAGAAAGTTCTCAAAAACTGTCAGCAGGGTAGTAGCTATTTTTTGAAAAAGACTGTCGACCGTACCGCAGGCAAAAAAGAGCCTCCCTGAGCCTCCTTACACTACATACATTAAGTTGATTTTGTAGTTAAAATGCAACCCTTCAGATACACCATCAAAGCATTCATGAAATAAGGCTCGACCTATTATTTTTGTCACCTTTATCTGTTATTATAAATTATTATAAATCCAACATAGCGGCAGGTACTACTCACAATGAATTGCAACAAGGACTCAGTTATCAAGACAGTTCTATGGGTTTATTTATTTATTTATTTATTTATTTATTTATTTATTTTTATTTATTTATTTATTTATTTATTTACTTATTTATTTATTTATTTATTTTTATTTATTTATTTATTTGTTCACTGCGATTCGTGCCAAATGCAACAATACCGGTGTGAATGCATCTTCGTTGGTTAATTGGTGGAAATCTATTTTTGAAAAATGAAGCAGAGTGACTTTTTTAAAAATAGAAATCTACTTATTCTTTTAAATAAAATTTGGAATGTTAAGAATAACTGTAGCAGAATGGATCGGATGATATTGTTGCACAAGCATGATCACCTTGTTTTTGGCGGATAATATGTACAAAAAACTAAACCTCACCTTAAGCATAACCAGAAAGAATCCTTTACAACGTTATCTTTAACTTATATCTTTGTGTACTTTGACTTTTATGTTACGAGGAACCCCTGGACCACAGAACAGAATGACTTCAAACTTTGTATGAAAGATTAGCTGTGGCGGAAGGGTGCACTGTTTATGTTTAGAAGTCCAAATTCTATGTCCTTCTAATTTATTGTTTTTTTATATTGTTTCTTCAAAATTTAATTCAGCCATATTCTAGCTTTCAAATGTAGTAGCCTAAATTTCCGGTTTATAATTATTTACATTGAAGCCATAGAGATGCACTAATCAATGGCTTTCATTCAGGGCTTCATTGCAAGCGGAAGTCTAGATTCTAGCTTAGATATCTAAATCAAGGCGTCATTGTCTAGATTAAGATAGGCCTGATTAGCCTACAGATCTGGATTCAATGCCTCAATATAGCTTTAGATCCACGAGATTTCATTGTTTAGATTTAGATATGCCTGATTCGGCCCACAGATTCAAATTCAAGGCTTATTGTAGCTTTAGATCCACGAGAATCTAAATATGAACTAGCAGGAATGCATTACTTAAATCGTCCAGCAGTTTTACGAGACATAAGATTAAAAATATACAAATATATAAAGTAAAGATAAGGGAATACCTCGTCATCTCATTTTATCTCATGCAGCGCATGTTATTTAGATCTAGATTCTAGGTTTCCCTTAGATCTTAATGTTTAAAGCGGTATCTTATGACGACATTTGGATTATTTGTATTATACCTACTCCTTCTCTCTCTCTCTCTCTCTCTCTCTCTCTCTCTTTCTCTCTATCTCTATCTCTCTCTCATACACACACACCCACACTCTTTCTCTCCTCTCTCTTCCTCTCCCTCCTTCTCTCTTTCTTTCCTTTGTATCACAGTGTTGTGGATTCACTCCCACGTTTGTAGAACGGTTTATATAGCAACTAGTTGGATATGACCAATTGAGTTTATATTACCTGTAATATTCCCATCCTGGCGAAGGGTATAAACCATCACTGTTTTGTGCGATTGAAGACAGCAACTCGCATTGCACTTGGTCAACCTTTTGTCCTGTGTTCACTTTCAAATTAACCGATATACATGTTGAGGAATCCAAGCACGAGCGAATACATCCAATTTTCGAGTGGACTTCAAAAGCATCTAGAAGTGATTCAGAGTCATTCAGTTTCGAATTTTCAGATGAAAATTTCTCGAAAATTTCAAGTTTCATGGAAGATTCATCTACACAGATAGCGGAGAAAGCTATGAGAAGACCAAGTATAGACCTTTTCTTGAAGAGAGAAATTTTTATCAAGTCCATAATTCCATAGAAAGCAATTTTTAACAAGTTCACAAATCCGTAAAAAGCAATTGTAAGCAAGGCCATAATTCCACAAATGGCAATATATAGCATGCTGATCATTCCAGAAATTTTGCTTCCTTATCTTTAAAAAGCTCAAATATTTGCGAGCCAAATTTCTGAAAAGTATTGTGGAAAATCCTTTTATATAGGGCTAGTTACTAACGAGATGAGCTGATAGACAGCAGTGAAACACGAATTACAGGCCTACAGAATGCGATGATGAGCTTGGTAACTAGCAAAGACAAACTAAAATGTCTTGCGCACGAACCTTCGCCAAAAGCTCTCATGATCAGTGCCACGTGACAGCATGTATCGTCGGGAGATAATGTCAACCCATTGTCTCGGAACATTGCACTGTAGTCTGAGCAAAGCAAAATGAGACTAGTGTAGTAGGCCTTGTCTACCATTCTACAACTTTTCTTTCTACAAGAGAGCTAGCAATACTGGATACAACGTGTTGGTGATTATTATCAAAATTATTCTACTTGGATAGCTTGTCATATCTGATGAAGGTTCTTTTTTTAATTTTACATCTGTGAAAGGTGGGAATCCTTTGCTTTGAACATGTACTGGTAGCTGATACTATTGAAAGATTTTCAAAGAAAATTATAATTCACCTCTTGATCCGTGGGTTTTTGCTTTCTCTACACTATCATGGAAGGTAAAGAGTACAACTCAATAGTTCTCTTATTTCCCTGAATCTTGGCTTGGCAGTCTGAAAGTTCTTCTTCACATTGGGGATTCAGTATATTTAAAATGAATATGTGTGAACTTGTGCTTGTATCACTTTAAGAACGATGTTTCTGTATTTTCAGACTATCTCTTGCTATCTATTCTTGAGGTCAAGAGTTCAAAACTTTATGTAATGCCAGTATTACTCGTAAGCTATCGTATAGTCAGGAGATGAAGCATATTTAACTGGGGAAAGATTTTCATTTACTACAGTTAATGCCTCGCCGCTGTCGCCTTTTCACTATGTTTCTTTTTCCCCACCTACCTGTGAGAAACTTGGTAAGAGATCAATAAGAATCAGTGAGGAGAAATAGATTTTTAAAAAATTGATTTTTTTTTTTTTTTTTTGTTTAATTGCTTAGTAAGATATGAAATGATGGCGCTTATCAAGACAAGATGAGTTCATCTATTAGGGCGAGAGAAATATTTTGCTATTTAAATTGATACCGGTAAATTAAATTGAGGAAAAGGAGATGGGTGAAGAGTCGGAGAAAGAGAGGGTAAGAAAAGAGGAGGAGGAGGAGGAGGCAGAGGTGGAAGAGAGGGAAGAGGAGGAGGGAGACAACGAAGAGGAAGAAGAGGAGGAGGGTGAGGAGGAGGAGGAGGAAGAGAGGGAAGAGGAGGACGAGGGTGAGGAGAAGGAGCAAAAGGAGGAGGAGGAGGAAGAAAGAGAAGAGGAAGAGAAGGAGGGGAAGGAGGAGGAGGAAGAGGAAAAGGAAAAGGAGGAAAAGAAAAATAACAATAGTAAAACAGGCAAAAAGCAAAAAACAATAAATATAATTACCACAAACACAACCACAAAATAGAGAACAGGAAAAAAAAAAAGAGATAAGAAAGCGAAGAAAGGACTGAAACGGTAAACTAATTAGGAGCATTTCCTCCGAAATACCAATATATATTTGTATTTAACGAACAAACTCTTCCTTTCCTTGTCCGCCCAATAATTCAAACGCTGAAGGGTATTTGAGGCGGTTTTATATGTGCCGTCGTGGGTTTATTCTGCAAGCTAGACTCAGTGACTCTAGTTTATCTACAATGCTGAAAAAGTTACTTCACAGGCTGAACTACACAGCAAGCACAAAAGCTCTGGTGTCCTAGAGTTTTTTCAACGTCTATTATACAATGCCAATCGCTTGAAAGGTCAATTACAGCACAACATCCAAACTGAATACAAATCTCACAGTTACAGACAAGAATGGAGGATCCATCTGCATTGTCTAGAAGAACTTTTAAAACCTAATGAAAAAAGAAAGTGATGATTTATTCAAGCTATGAACAGGAATATCGTTGTAAGTCTTTTGATCAATCCTTAACCTAAACCAGCATGAGCTTTCTGCACTAAGTTCTTTGTACAAAACTCTTTGGCAAGGCAATAAAATCGTTACCCATTTAGTGCTGGATGGACACAGAAAAGTAATGAAAAATCGTCTTGGCCTAGAATGGGATTCGAACCCCATACCTCTCATGCGGTAGCCGACTGCCCTACCAGAAAAGCCACCTCTCAAGAACAAGAACGTAATGGGTTTCTATATAAAAAAAAAAAAAAAAAACATTTTAAATGAAATTAATACGAGTTAAATGTGTGTGTCAACTTATTCTTTACTACCCATCCCATGCAGACAGTAAGGCTTGATGGTCACTTTGTTTAATAATAAAAAAAAAAGTCTAGTCAACTTCCTTTGCCGACGATTAGTTTCTGGAGAAATTCGACGAGTTAGAAAATATTAATGAAGATTATTCTTATCTTGTTTAAATTTAATGATATAATTCCTTATGGATAGCACGATTCTCCTTTTTAAAAAGCTGAATATATTTTTGAGAAGTATGACAAGGCTCAGAGAGAGAGAGAGAGAGAGAGAGAGAGAGAGAGAGAGAGAGAGAACGGAACTCCAGGCAATCGGATCAAACGGAAGGCATTAATTCGAGACTGAACGATCAATCCATGAAACATTTTAAAATACCGAAGTAGCCAGAACTCTTAATAATGCAGCTTTATATCGCCACAATCACTCTTCATGTAAGCTCCGTACAGTTGTAAGACCGATCCTGAGTTTAACGACACGCAGCTAATTGCTTTGTAGAAGCATTGAACCCTCAAGCCTTGAAGACAAAAGAGAAGATGATTTCTCTGCTGTCTTGAAACTACCAAAGGCTCAGTGCTTGAGTGCTAACCAAGCTGAATAAACCCATTCCAAGTGTGATATTGCTTCTGATAAAGACTAAAATATTTTTTTCTTTCCTTTTGTACGATGCAAATCACGTGTCTAAGTTTTATGTTCTTCTATTTATCAGTCCCCGGTTAACTTTCTTTTCCTTATTGCAAAGATCTGTTTCCTTCTCAGTTTTGAATTTTTAAACTCTAACGATGCTGTGCCTGAGTTACTTCCAAGCAAAAAGACCTAGTTCTTGTTGATATCCAGAACCCTCCTTTTATTCTTACTGCTGATTAACGAAATCATGGTTTTCTCTTAATTCTTGTGTGATTAAGAAGACCATTAAGTTGCATTGAACTGGTTTATCTTTCCTTCTTTCATTTATCTTTATTTTTTATGTGGTCAACTTAAAATGATGTTCGAAAAATTTAATGTTTTTGTCTACATCGCCGCACACATCGTTAGACATAATAATTGATTTGAGCTTGTAGAAAATTTCGCGATAGCTTGGAAAAAAACAAAACCTATATTTGAAAGGGCGTCCCAACAAACGTTTATAAAAATCCATATAGATCTAATTTAAATTCCAGTTAAATCCCATCGAATTTCTGTACAAAAAAACTGAATCGGCTCAAATAAGCCTACGAGGCACTTTTCCCGATCTTTTAAATGCTTTGGACGATCTGAAAACTATAAATAAAGGAGCTTGACAAAAAAAAATAAACGAACAAGGTAATCTCAAAATGTGCAATTCACAACTCAGATACATGAAAATTGGCAGGTAAGTGCACAAAAATGTGTGGCAGCACAGGAAAACCAGGACAAAATTGCAAACAACAACACGCCACTAAAGTCAAAAATAGTCGATCAACCTGAAATCTAAAAACAATGAACTCTTTACATATTGTGACAGATTAGCCTTTTATTTAATGTTTCCCAAAATATTAAAGTAAAATTCAACCTAGAAATGTGTTCATTTTGTAGTTTTTTTTAGGTATGTATCGTGTAATGTTGCTCAAGATTGCTGTTTATCCCACAGATCTAGATCTGGAAGCTATCACTCTAGACATTTCGCCTTCAATTTTTTTGCCTCTACACATTTAAATTTTTACTGGCCATGTTTCGCAGAATCCGAGTGAAGATGATGTAATCATTGTATGCTTTTTTTTTAAATTTTATTATCATTAATTTTGATCGCCTTTACGCATATTAGTAAACTTTCTTGTCCAATATATTGAACGCACAAAATAATCAGATTCCGGGCAAAGGAGTGAATGGGAGCTATTTTTATCCTCACTGTATGAAATTAGTTGATGGTAGGCTTTATAAACCTGCAGATGGGGAAGAAAACAAAAAGAGGCCGTACAGCCCCAGGCCATATGGGGCAGCTAGAGGCGAGATCCCGGAACTTTGAAGCAAAACTTCAATATGACACTCCACAGCCAAATCCAACTGGAATCCAGAAAGAAAATATCCTGCATGATAAAAGAAAACGGAGAAAGCACATCTGATAGGGATGAAATAATAACAATCTGTCAAACTTTTTACAGGAAACTTTATGAACAGACAACTCCAGACCAACCAACGACCTTAACATCAAGTCCTGACAAAGAAGAAATACCACCGTTCTTAGGAGAAGAAGTAAAAGAGTTTTTAGATGAAATGAAGAAGAAAAAAAGCGCCAGGAAATGATGGCATCACAAGTGATGTTATAAAAATAGGAGGACTACAAGTAATTAAATACATGGCAAAGGTGTACAACGAGGCCCTCAAAAGTAAAGAAATACCCATATGCTGGAAAGAAGCAAAAGTAATTATAATACTCAAAAAAGGAGACCCAAAAGACATAAAAAATTGCCGTCCAATAAGTCTTCTATCACATTCCTACAAAATATTCACAAGACTCCTACAAAAAAGAATGGAAAGAATTCTAGATGAAAACCAACCAAGAGAGCAGGCAGGTTTTAGAAAAAAACTTCTCCACAACTGATCATCTCCAAGTCTTAAATCAATCAATAGAGAAATGCAATGAATATAACTTACCACTATGCCTTGGATTTATAGATCATGAGAAAGCTTTCGATTCGGTGGAACATGCGGCAATAGTTCAAGCATTAGGGAAGGTAAATATCAACGAGAATTATGTCACCATGATAGAAAACATCTACAAAGGAGCTACGGCAAGAATACATATTGACAAGCAAATATCAAAAGCATTTGATATCCAGAGAGGAGTAAGACAAGGCGATCCAATCTCACCCAAATTATTCATAACAGTCATTGTGCAAGTATTTAAAGAAGCAGATCTAAAATATGGCATCAACATAGACGGAGAATATCTAAGATATCTGAGATTCGCAGATGATGTAGCCCTATGTACAGAGAAAGAGGAAGAAATGGAGGAACACCTAGAGAGACTAAATAGTGAAAGTAAAAAAGTCGGATTGAAAATTCATAAAGGGAAAACAAAATACATGACAAATTACATAACAGAAAGATCCATAGTAATAGACAACGAGAATATAGAGCTTGTCACAAAATACATATGTCTGGGCCAGACAACAACAATGAAAAACGGAACCAATGAAGAAATAATAACGAGGATAAGAAAGGCATAGTATACATTTGTAAAATACCGGGAAATGCTCCAAGATACAACTTTACCTATTACACTAAAAAGAAAAATATATGACCAGTGCATCATTCCAACAATGACATATGGGTGTCAAACATGGACACTTAACAAGCAACTGTGCCACAAACTACAAACAGCACAAAGAGCTATGGAAAGAAAGATGCTAAACATCAAACATAAAGATAGAATACCAACAATAGAGATAAGAAAAAAGACCCAGGTGATCGATGTAGTCCAAAACATTCAAAGACAAAAATGGAGGTGGGCAGGACACATTGCAATAGAAAAAGACAATAGATGGACTAAAAGATGGCAACCAAGGTCAGGAAGAAGAGACAGGGGCAGACCAGAAGCAAGATGGATGAATGACATCAGGAGAGCAGCAGGTTCACAATGGCAGAGGAAGGCACAAGATCGGAGGAAATGGAAGACATCTGCAGAGGGCTACATCCTGCAGTGGATGGACAAAGCCTCCAAGTAACCAAATAACCAAGTATAAAATTGGACATTCTCATCCAGTTATTTTTAATCATATATTTCATCAAACATTGATTGCTTTTGTAAGAATATTGCTTGTTTGCTCTGCTCTACAGATTTAGACATATTATGAAACAAAATGTACACCATTTACAACTCTCGATGTTACGACAGGCGACGGAAATCAAACAGTGCTAATCGCGCAAGATAAGAGCCTCCCAAAAATATTATTTTTTTTTTATAATAGATACCTACTCTCTCTCTCTCTCTGTCTCTCTCTCTCTCGCTCGCTCTCTCTGTCCCTCTCTCTTTCTCTTCTGAATCACGGTGTTGCGGTTCCATTCACCCATTCGTTTTGGAACGGATTATACAGCAACTAGCATTCTTTAAATCTAATTTCTGAAAACGAGCACGCCATGCCGCCTAGAACTGCTTGTACCGTCCTAGATCTCTAGTTTGTCCGCCTTTGCTATGTACTTTGCTAGGGAGCTATAAATAGATTTGGTTTCCCACTTTATCTAGAATATTGCTATTCTGCCGTGGCCAAATAACCTGCAGTATAGCTAGGCTATTGATAAGTCTATGGCAAATATTGCCCTTCCTCTGGTTCACAGAATTAAACGTTAGGTTGAGTCTCGTCCAAGATCTTCAGTTCCGCCGAAGGCTACCTATCTAGGGGTTGGACGTGAAAGTGTCGATATTGATAAACCTGCATGATACCTAAGATCTGGGCCATAGATTATAATCTTCACTATTTTTTATGCAAAAGCGATATTCATTCTAGAATGGGATAAAATAGGTCCATTATTGCTAATGCTGAAACTCAAATAGAATATTTCCTTTGTTTTTTTTCTGCACTGGTGCAATTAATTCTGTAGATTATGTTTTACTTATCTTATCTTGTAAATGTAAGATTTCCCTGTTGTCTGTATTATTGTTCCCTCATAATGTCAAGCTATTTGCAAGGAATTAAGGACAGGGTTCTCGTTTCACTTTAGTGCTAGATCTTATATAGCCGATGTCTCTTCTATAGTTTTATGAAATGTCCGGGTGGTTGTCCCTATCATTGCAAGTTAAGTAGGCGTTAAGGAATGTTGGACTATGCTAATTTTTAAATCTAATGAAATCTACGTT
>BLXT01003762.1:11899-25608 GCA_019648995.1 Plakobranchus ocellatus | reverse complement strand
CCCCCCCCCCCCCCTTTTTTTTTTCGTAGCAGGAAAATAAATTATTAAAAATATAGAGGCATTGTCTGTGAGAGAAAGTTGGTGTAGAAAAGCACACATTTTTACAGTAACCTCCATCTTAATAACTTATCATGCTGTTAGAAGCCTTAATCTGTCGTTATGATGCACAATCATATTGTCACTCTTTCTTCAAATCTATCACATTCTTCCTTTCTTACATATCCATCTTTTTCTGCCTCATCAATGAATGTCTTTTACCTTCTGCAACTCTAAAGAAATTGTACCAATTAACTGTTCCATTGCGTTTGCTATGAAAATCAAAAATCAAATCAATTTGCATTTTCATTGCATTTACTGTGAAAATGGAAATTCAAATCAATTGAGTTTTCCATTGCTTTTGTTGTGAAAATCGAATACCTTTTTCCCTTTGGTTTAAAACCAGGCCGAGGTGAGGAGAAAGGACGATACACTTTTCTCAGAGGAGCGAAGAAAGGCCATCACTGTTTACTTTAACGTGACTTATGAAGTACCTCTCACGGAAGAAGAGTTGAAGGAAAGAGAGGGACAGAAGAACGAGACAAGTTCCAGCAGTGGAGGCAATGATGGCATGGAGGCAGAGATTGAGCCTATCATGAGTAAATTGAAATTTAGAGTTCAAAATTTTCTGTCTTACTAAATAGTTTAATATTCCCTACTTTTCTAATGACCCTTGTTAAGGTAAATTGATGATGCTACACTCAAGGTTGGTACTTAAATGTATCAATGTTGAGGGCAAGAGTTATTTTCTGTTTTCTCATTCTTACTCATGAAGCCACACATTTGTGTGTGTAAAGACCTGCCTTCATATTGATCTCTTTTTGATAAATTTTAATAAATAATGAAAAGTTATAATCTGAAAAAAAATAACCATTTACGATAAACGAATATGAGAACAAAACTCACACATACAAACACATATGTTTGTGTGTCTGTGTGTGTTCAGACCTGGATCTGCTTTTTAGAATCAGTTTCTGCTTGATGGCGAAACTATAGCAACTGAAGATTTGTGGACACATTGGTTTATTGTGTCATTTATTTGATTGATGAGTGATGGACATGGCGCGGTCACCCGTGACTTAATGACATTTAATTAAATTGAAAACGAACTTTACCTTTACAATTTATATGTATGAAAGTTTTTGCCTAAAAATGAAAAATCAAATCAAATGCGTGTGATTTATAGACAAACTGAATTATTTTGTCAGTTAGCTGATTGACCTGTGTAAGGGATACTGAATTGTCAATGTCAACTCATTGACATAAGGTAATTTGTAAACATGTTTGGCATTTATTTACTCATCAAAATGTTGCTCTTTATAGTATTACACTACTACTACTACTACTACTACTACTACTACTACTACTGCTGCTGCTGCTGCTGCTGCTGCTGCTGCTGCCGCCGCTACCACTACCACTACTACTACTGCAGTGACTCCTCATATTATGATGTTAATAATCAATTAAGCTTACTTGTTCAAATATTAATACAATTCATCTTATCACCTTTGAGACTTTCCTGTGTTTGATCTCAATCCAGACGACAGGTTTTTTCCTTACTTCCCGACAACAAAGACTCTGATGGTTCAACTGAATGATTCACAAAGAGTTCAGGATTTGCCAGCCAACGGGTGGATACCTTTGACCTTTGACATTCCTAAAGAAGCCACGTCTTTAAGCATCTCAGCTTGGTGCAATAAACCATACAAACCAATTAAGATAATCAAAAATGTGCCCAGAGCCTACTCACCTTCTACTAATTTTCTCCAAATTCATGTTGGCACAGAAAAACCAACGGTGAGTAGACCTAGAAAAAACTTTTGATGACAGGTCATTTCAGAGAGTGAACATAGAATCGAGTAAGTTGGTTAGTGGCTATTCTTTCAGGTTTTTATGTTTGAGGTATGAGAATCCTTGGAGGAAAAAATCATGCCATTTGACAAAACTACGTATTTAATTGCGATATATCTGAAACCTTTTAGTATAAGCTTGGAATGTGAAGAACTTTATTTCCTGTAAACACAAAGAAAATAGTTTTTATTCTCAACAGAGGGGTTATCGTGTGAGTGGGTATATATAATATATATATATATCCATCTTTAGTTATATTGCTTTGTATGATTCATAAATACTGTTTTTCTCCAGGCTGGGGAACCGTTTGCAGTGACAGTTGTCGCTACAGAGATCATAAACAGCCTCACCTACCAGGTATGGCTTTGTATTTTTTATTTATCCTTAATAGCGTAGTCTCCATTTATACTGCAGCCAAAATGTGTGAAAATGTGATACTATTATTACCGTCTGTCTTTGTTCTCTGAAGCAAAGCATATCTAAGTTGGCTTTAACACTATCTTGCATGCGATGCGACCTAGATGTTTACTTTGTGCAGAGAGCAAAGATAGGCGTTGAACGTTTCTTGTTAGTTGAAGTGTTTTGGCAGCAGTATAAATGGATTTTTACTCAAGCAAGTTTGTTTAAAGTTTGATGATCATGGTATAAGAATAAAATCAAAATTCCTATCAGTGTTGTACGAATGTTGGTTGCTCCATCGCTTATTTGTAGGCTACTTCATTGGGTATTTCTATTTCATTTTTTTTTATGCGAGGGAAAGTTAATATTATGCATTGATTATGTATTCTTAGCACTATAGTTGCGCAACGTTATTATTGAAGCACATTGAGATTTCGTGTTTTTTAAATAATCTTTATATAATGAGCTTAACAAGTGTTTGGGTCATGTTGGATCAGGATCAGGTGCTGGTGTTAAGATAACTGTGTTTTTAGCCAGAACATGCTTATCCTTATCTCTCTTGTCTTAAATTGCCTAATAAATACACAACTATTTTCTTTATACCTTCTCTCCCTACTTTCTCTAAGTTTTTTTTTTTTTGCCTCTCTCGCCCCCAGTCATTCTCTTCCCTCTCTTCTTCTGTTATTTTCACTTTCTCTCTCTCTAAGATCCTCTTACACGTTGCCCCTCTTTCTTTCTCTTGCTCTCTTTGTTCTCTTGTTCTGTCTTCTCTCCCTTTCCCCTCCCCGACTTCTCTCACTCTCTCTCTCTCTCTCTCTCTCTCTCTCTCTCTCTCTCTCTCTCTCTCTCTCTCTCTCTCTCTCTTTATCTATCTATCTATTTCTCATTCTGTTTATCCTGTAGTGTCTTTATGTATATCTTCCTAGCTCTTTTATAAGGATTTCATTTAGATTCTGCACTTTTCCATCCGAACTTCACATAGACTTCCCATTGAATCCCTTTTTCACTGCGCAAACATCGTAACCCTTATTTTTGCATAATAAATCTAGAATTCAACTCCAGTTTTTGAATTCTATATGCACGACGAATGCTATCCTAAACTTTTTTTTTTTTAACTTAAATTTTAACTCCTTTATTCGTACCATTGTTTTTCATTCTTCGCCTCAGATTTATGCCAAAGGCCTCTTATTGGAGACCAAAACAACGCAAGCCTTGCCGGATGGCAGCACATCTATGGACTTCAGCTTAATGGTCACCCGGGACATGGTGCCCAGCTTCAGTATCGTGGCTTTCTATGTGCGTGAAGAGAATAGCGAAGTGGTTGTGGATGGGCTGTCACTGAGCTCAAATGGACTGTTCCAAAACTCAGTAAGAAAAGCTACCTAAAATTGCCTTTGTGTCTAACAAACCTTTTCTATTTCTCAGAGGCGAAGGAAACAGAACTATGGAGCAAAATGAATCAAAACAAAAATGATAAAAGAAAGTCTTTTTTTTTAATTCGACAGACCTTAATGATTTTAGGATTGGTTTGGTTTCTGTATGTAGACATTTTACAATGAGATGATCTCAGGCTTTCAGGTACTTCATCAGGACAAGGTGGCGGGGCTCGAATCTACGATAGAAGAATCCCTGCAATTTCAGAGCAGATTTGCTATCCACTGACCCACCAATGCCTGAAAACTTTATTAAATAAAAACCATGAATAAATTTTACTGGCTCGTTAGAATGAACATTTCAAACACGATTTTTTATTAAATATTTAAGCAATCTACCTTTTGTACCATATTATCTCTATTGTGTAGATACAGTGAATTTATATTTTTTGCGTTTTATCATATTTATAAAAGATTCAGGAAGAGCGGTGGCTCATCTAGTGGGCCAGTTGATTACCAATTAAGAGGTCTGAGGTTTGATTCCCAGTCTGCACCAAGTCAGTTTTTCAGTGCTCCTCTGTGTCCACCCAGCACTAAATGGGTAGCTAGGTCTCTTGAGACCCGTGAAAGTAAAGCAATGGCAAACTACCTCATAATGCCGTATGCCAAGAACAATCAAGACCCTACTCCTGGTTCCCCGATGCTTGGACTAAGCGTGGGACCCACTTTATTTTATTTTATGAAAGGTTGACTTACTTATTTTGAATGTCTTCTCCCCGTTCCTTCCTAATCTCACCCAGGTTATATATTTAAACAGAGAGCTTTCCAAAACCTTGGCAAAACTTTCAAAGTGCAGATGAGCATTGTAGTCTCATTTTAAATGTAATAGTAATGTATAGCTGTGTCCTCCTCAATATGAATAATCTCACGTGTTCGGTTCTTTTATAGAAAAGAAGGGGAATAAGTGAGGGGATGTTTTAAACTCATTTTGAATCTACTTTGAGTTTTCTAAACAAATTCTCATGACAATTGGCGTATTCCTTTATTAAGCGATGAAAAAAAATGTTTCAAAAAAGTGCTTTTGAAACTTTTTAAAATCGCCTTTAAAATAATGATTTTGATATTTAATAGAGTTGGGAAATTTGAATTGCATATAACTGAATATGGACTAGAAAAGTACTTTCCTTAATAATCTCTGTATCAATTTAGAACTTAGACGCAAAAGCACATTTGCAAAAGCCTATAGGAAGGAAGACAAAATATAAAATATGACATCTAAATTGAAAACCAATTATTTTGGTAAAGTGTGTGAATCAAAATTGAGTATGGCGTTGTTACCACAGTGTGGGGATTTTTTCATTCTTCCCTCGATTTTCTCTAACTTTTTTCGAGTCAATTCGAGTTATGTCAAATCGAATATTAACATTATATTTAAGCTATCAAATAATGATGTCATATTTCAGATGACCATCGAATTTAGTCAAGAAACAGCCATGCCAAGAGACAAACTTGACCTCATTGTGAAGGCCCAGGCAGACTCACTGGTCTATCTTCTCGCTGCAGACAAGAGTACTATTCTCCTCAAGGGTGGCAATGATCTCACTCAAGAATATGTAGGTTATCTTTTTCACAGTCTTCTTGATATCATAAATAGAAAATCTATAAATCTTCCTTGCTTTATCTCATTTTCTATAAAGCGTGGCTGCATTTGGAAAGCATAGCTTTGTCCAAATCTTATTCAGAGACTATTTGCCATATAAGTAATTGCTTTGGCAACTTCAATGCAATAAAAAAAAACTGTCTTTATACAGCCTTTATGTTCCTTATGCAGTATAGTAACACTGATGAAGTGAGACTATTACCGTTTGTGACTTTAATAAGCATTTAAAAAAAAAAAAAAATACTGGCTGCGACATGGCTAAAGCAATGAGAATAAGAAGAGATGAAAATTTTAGTACTTTATTAGTTTACTCGACAAAATACTAAAAGACAGATGTTGCTTAAGAACTACCAGCAATCTCTATCATGATAGCCAGAGATCTTTCTCTCAGGCTACAATCACACCTAGGTGAAGAACTAAGTTGAAGTAAATGAAGGGTACACTGGAAAAACCAGATATGCATAGTTTAGTGATAAGTAGCCTAACTTGTAGTTTTAGTGATGTTCCTTCAGTCATAAAAAAAAATTTTGTACAAGTACATTATTTCTGTCACAAAATGTCAGCTTTTTAAAATCAGAATGAGTTCACTTTTAAGTTGATCTAGTATGCTATAAGTCTTTACTTCTAAACAGGTGGCAAACGATATAGCGGAGTATACAGTTGGCAGCGGGTTCTCACCCTGGGAGTTCATGGTGTTCTGTGGTTGGCCGGCACCCTCTCGCGGAATTGACGCTGCAAGTGTTTTACAGGTTAGTCATCAAAAACAACGATTTTTACTTTTATTTCTCTGGATCTAGAAGTGTAATCTGTATAATTTTAAACGACTGTGTGAAAAATCAAAGCAGCAACAGTTCTATGAATGTAAAGGACAACAACAGTTCTTTACCTTACAATGTTTATAAAAACTTCCTGATATAAGTAAATCTTTACCCTTTTTTCTCTTGATGGAGCTGTGTTGTGTGACTCTATATCAACTTGACAATTCCTTATAATCAGTGATTTTTCTCCATCATTTCAAGAGCTTACTGAAGTAGTCTGTTGCATTGCTCCCTATTGTTCTACATGATAACCTTTGATGCCCTAAACATGGTAGTTTAGGTGTCATGCCCAGTCCAGAGTATGAGTTTTGTTGGTGAGCTCCGTCTGTCTATATGGTATACACCATCCTGCTCAAAAATAGATTCAGGTTTTAAGTTTGTCCTTCCGTATATGTTCACGTGCTGAACTTTATTATTGTTTTAGCTCTTGATGAGTGCCATTTTATATCTTTCTCAGGTATTTATATTTTTTAGATTTTGTGTAGCTCCTTAGTTTATTGTATGTTATTGTCTCACACAAAAGCATCACATTTATTTGCTCCTAACATTTTTTTCACCATCTCTCAGTAACTTTAATACCTCCTATACAGCCCCAAGCTCTGCTTAATATACTCCTTGCTTTGTACAAGCAAGGAGTATATTAAGCAGAGCTTGGGGCTATATATCAGGCATTAGATTGCATGTGTAGGGATAGTTCAACTTTTTGATTTTTGAAAGCCTTTCTCCACCCTCTCCCTGAGGATGTCTGGGTCACTTACGTGTGGCAGATAGTCCTAAAGTTCGTCTTCAAGATCTTAACACTCCTAAAAAATTCACTCCTACTTACTCCGAATCATGCTATTGCTTCTTACAAGGCTATTTTTTATGAACTCTAGTTTTTTGTTTCTTTCTGTGATGAATCAGTGATGCACAGGGCTCAATATTAGTTGAATTAATTTAGATAAGAGCAAGAAAACAATCTTAATTTATTGTCCTTTATAGATGAGGATTTGTCAAAGATCAGCCACAACCCAGCACAAGAAGATATTACAATATTTATAGATTTTCATTTTCACAGGTTTCTCTTCAGTCAGAAAAATAAAATGGGATTTTAAAAGACAGACTGATCTTACGAAAATCAACGGAAATTATCTTAATTATCTCTTTTATCCCCTCATTAAAAAAAAAAATTTTCAAGTGTTATTTGTGTATTCCATTCCTGCTTTACATTGAGAAATTTTCTTTCAAATGGACACATTGGTTCATGTTAAACAGCTAACCATTTTTCTAACATTAATTACACTGAAATACACATCTGTTTTTTTTTCGAACTTCAAAATCGCTAAGTCATTGCGTATGCTAAAAGGAGCGGTGGCTTATCTTGCATGGCAGTTGGCTACCACGTGAAAGGTCTGATGCTCAAATCCTAGTCCGGGCTAAGTCAATTTTTCATTCCTCCTCTGGGTCCACCCTGCACTAAATGGGTAGCTTAAGTGAAATTAGAGGCAGCTAGGAAAGCAAAGGCATCAAAATGCCATACATGCCAAGAACAATCAGGACCCTTCTCCTGGTTCCCTGATGCTTGACCAAGTATGGGAGTCATTTTATGTTATTGTGTATGTATCTATTGCAGAACTCTGGCGTCATTTTTCTCAGTGATGCATTCGTCTACAGCAGGGAAAGTGGAGGAGGGATGTATGGCCGACCAGTGGATGGTGTTCTGCAACCTGGTTTTGAGGGCGATTTAAACGAGAATGTTGCAGTTGACATGGGAAATAAGGAAGAAGTCTCAGCAGTGGAGGTTGTCAGAAAATACTTTCCTGAAGTTTGGCTCTGGGAGATTTCATACATAACAGAGGAGTAAGTCCTTTGCATGATAACTTTATTGCTATAAGAGTTTGAAGCTCATCTCAAATTTACACAAAATAATACACACAATTAGTTTACTTTATCAATCTTTGTTTGAAATTTCTGCATATTCAGGGTTAAATTACATTTATCAATTCCTTGAGCTTGCTTCTTCACCACTAAACTTTTCTTGGTCTTAGATCATAAGCTTAAACTATGTAATGCTAAAAGAGACAACATGATGTTTACCCTTGTACGTTAAAGTTTCCTTATGACCAAATCAAAGGGGTTGTTAAGAGTTTTAGTCTTTAATCATGATTCATTTTTATTTTAAGAAGGGAAATGCTAGTCATGAAAAGGGAAACAATTTTCGTGTCTTCTTACGATGAAGCGGCCATCAACAAAAAAAATTTTACATGAGTGAAACGCAAGTCGCAAGGCAAAAGAGTGAGATCTCAATAATTCTAACATTATTTGTTACTCTTGCAAGATTGGTGCAGAGCTAAACAATGGGAGAACTCATTCACATGCCAGCTTGCTTTCGTTTCTAATCCAGCCGAACTTTAGTGCATAAAATATTTTTGTTGGGGCTGGACGTTGCTCCTCTCACAGCATGTTGTCGAAATGGACATTGGAGATATAAGTCACTTCTTGAGGCGAGGAATTGAAAAAGATTTACATGTTCTTCAATTGATTTGTAGGTCACAAAGCAGACAGGTCTGTGGCTTTTCTAGGTCTGTCGTTTTTAGATGTTGATCGAAGGTTTTAATTTAATACATGTATGTTTTGTTTGAAGAATGAAAGTGTGGTTTGGTTTTTTTTATCTCTTTTTCTAGGATTTTGATGCTTTTTCGATTTTTTTATGACTTATGGCATTGTCCATGCGGTTTTATAAAACTTTCCAGTCGATTATCTTGCCATTGTACATCTTTTGTTTGACCTCTTTTCAAGTAAATGTCACCACAAACATTTCACTTTGATTGAATTAACACCTTGTGCTTCCCACATATCAAGGACAATAACTATTGTCTCTATTTTCTCTTGTCTTTTTGTTTTGTCTTTTTCGTGTCAAGCTCTGGTGGTCAAGTGTCCATTCCGGTGACCGTCCCAGATACACTGACCACTTGGATAACTACAGGCTTTAGTCTACATCCTGATCTGGGTCTGTCCATTGTGGACAAACCAACAGAGGTCAGTATGAAACTGGGCGTAATGAAGAAGATACTTGTGATAGCAGGGGTTTTAATAGTGTCAGTACAATCACAATGATAAATCCGTGGTTACATGTATAAAACTGAAGTTTAAGCTTTGAGATCATATTTTTATATACAATAATATTGCACAGAAAGGTTCATTTTGATCAATTGGAAGTTTCCTATAGAATGGTCAAAATTTGAAAACACTGGCCAAGAACGAGAATCGTGCAATTAAATCATAATGAAGAAATATGTTTTATGGATCATTGAAGGTTGATTTTACTATGAAACAACTCCAAGAAAGTGGATCCATCTTGCAGTAAAACCCTCCGTCTGGCCAGAGGGGGGCCAGTTGCAGGTGGCTTGAACCTGTGACAGAAGGGTCTCTGTAGATCTCAGGATTAATTTGCTATGCACTGCACTATTGACACCTCTGCATTTTTGAGAGGTGAATGTTGTATGCCTCATCCTTTAAGGCCTTGAAATAAAGAATTATGGTTCTAGCATTTGTCAAATCGAAAGTACAGGGTTTTTGTCAATATCTTCCTACTCCAGCTGGTGGTGAGTAAGCCGATGTTTGTCTCCCTTGACCTGCCTCTGGTTATTGTGAGGGGAGAGGAGTACTGTTTTACAGCCTCTGTCTTCAGCTACTACAACAGCCTCTTACGGGTAGGTTACTTTACAACCATTTGATAATTGGAGTTCTGCACCTTGAAAATTCCCTGTGAAATTTTACCACATGGCAGTAAAGTGTTTGATAAAGTAAAAGTGCTCATTGCTGTTTGAAATTTGCAAAAGAAGAAGAGTACATTCGTAAAACTGACAATGCAATGCATTGAATATTTAAAATATAAGTGGTACCTCGTTAATTGCTGTGTAGGCTATACTGAAAATTAAACTTTTCTATTTCGTGTGATTCATATTAGGGTTGTCAGTTTTTTTTTTTTTTTGTTTTCAATTTATTAACATTACAAAATCAGAAGTTTGTGATTCTTGAAAGCTTAATATTTGTGCCTTTCTCACTCGCCCATTTTTTTCATCCTTCATTAGAGCATACTTCGGGGGTTCTCAATCCCACTAGTGTGTCAATATATTCTATATACCTACGAGATGAAATATACACGCTGCCTTAATATACAACTGACCGACCTATCTCGTATATCTGCTAAACTACTTTGTAACAGTTTGGAAAATTATTTAACCGCAAAATCGTAAATATCTTATGTTTATAAAATAATCATGTTAATGTGAAACTGGCATGAAAAGAACCTGTCGGAAACTATTGTTACACTTAAGAGATCAGTGGTGGAGAGGTGGCTAATCTCTTAGGTCAGTTGGCTACCTGGCAAAGGTACGAGGTTCGAATCCTAGTCAGGGCCAAAACAATTTGTTTTCCATTGCTCTCCTGTGCGCACCCAGCACTAAATGGGTAGCTAAGTCTCTTAAGACCCAGTTAGAGTTAAGGCGGCAAGGAAAGCAATGGCAAACTACCTCAGCATCCGTATGTTATGAACATACACCTGGTTCTTCGACGCTTGGATCCAGCATGCAACTCACTTCACGTTTTTTTACTTTAGTTGAAGAAAACGATCTGGTTTAAAGCAGTATTGATTTATTTTTTTGTGTTTTGTCTTTATTTATTTATTTATTTTTTTGTATACAAAAATGTATGGAAGTGATCGGGCATGCCACCTGTAGGATGTTTTTGTTTTGAGTTCATATTATGTCTTTGTTCTTCACCTCCCTTCACAGATTGTGTTGACGCTGGAAAACAGCGACAGTTTCAGGAATATTAATCCCAAACTCAGTGATGGTGAAGTGGAACTCTTTGATGAAAACGCTGTCTACTCGCATGTTTTAGATGAGGTGAGTTTGGTTGTTTTTTGTTTTTTTTTGTTTGTTTGTTTTTTTGTTTTTTATCGACTTTACATAAATGCAATGCAATCCAATTTAATCAGCACTAAGGAAATTATCGGTTTTATGTCGATATAGTAGAAAGTCAATATATTGCGAGGCAAAGAGATAGATATTTGCAAATTTGAACTCAATTAAAATTATCTTCTGGCCTGTGAATATAAAGGTTCTGATGTCGATGTTTCAGCCATGTAGTGTGGAAATGATCAAAAGTCTGAGATTCTCATGGTATTATTAGACGAGTTCTCACTTAAACAAAGATACTTATTTTCACTTGACCTCAATTTCAATAAATTAACACATATCGGAAATTAAAAGAGATTTTTGTCTTTGATTAAGTGTTGAAACCCTTGAGTGTAAATAAATATTTTCATTGTATTTGCTCGTTTTAAATGTTTCTAATACTGACACTATTGTGAACCCAGATGCTGTGATAGTTACTTGGATATTGAAAATTGACAATTTTTATTGACTCAGAATATTCATCATTATTTTTTTTTGTGCATTCACCAGGTTGAGACCAACGAGATGCGCTCTGTCAGGTTTTGCATTTTACCTACGGTCGTTGGAGATGTCACAGTCAAAGTCAGTGCTACGACCAACATCACGGGCCTCAATGATGCTGTGGAGAGAGTAATTGTGTCTAAGGTGAAAACAAAGGGCGAGACTGTTGTAAAAAAAAGACTGGCTGGGATTTTTGATGGTTTGGATGTCTAGTTTACTTCAAAAGTCAGCATAAGTAAAAACTCAACAGTTAGGTTTAAGCCTTTGCTCATGTTGTACTGCTCTGTAGGTCAATAACAAGCAAGAAATGATAATTGTTTCTTCTCGTCAAGTGTGGAGTTATTGCACAATGTGTTTATTTTTCTCCATTTAAATACAACTAAATGAGTCTATACTTTTACACTTTTTTAATCTGATAAGCTATTCATTAGAAGAGTTAAGTGTATTTTGAAAAAGATGAATGTAAACTGTACATCTGCCAGTATTTGTCTCCTTTATGTTTGGTGATAAATTATGTGGACAATGAAGGGAAACTTTCAGCTTAGTCCAATAGACTTTGATCTGCTTAACTTCAAACATGTCTTCACTGTTTCCAGCCAGAGGGTGTGCGTCGTGCGACAAGTACGGCACTTATAGCTGACCTTTCCAACAATGGAATGTGGAGCTCCTCCACAAATATAACCTTTCCCTCAGTTACAGTCCCAGACTCCCAGAGCCTGGAGGTCATCGTCTCGGGTAAGAATAAACCTGGATAATAAGTATAACCTTTCCTTCAGTTACAGTCCCCGACTCCCAGAGCCTGGAGGTCATCATTGTTTTTGACACTCTTATCGATATTTAACGCCTGTAGTGAAGAGCTGTCTATATCTGCAAAAGTTTGTCACAGATCTTTAAAGTTATAAAACCATAACAACATCATAATAAAGATTCAAACTTCGCCAGCTAAAATAAATGTTTCCTCTCGCTGAGTCTCCATTTCTGGTGTAAATGATAAGAGGCTTGTAACAACTACCTTCCTTGCTTAATTTTTAGATCGCAAGTCTCAACAATCTCAGATCAATATTAATTTAACAAACTGCTTTTTAGAATTTTTTTTTTTCTGTCAAAAACAAAACTGTAAATTTTACAGTTATTATCATTGATTACCTGCAGGCAACATTCTGGCTTCCGTGTTTGACAATCTGGAACAACTGTTGCGAAGGCCTTATGGATGTGGAGAGCAAAACATGTTGAACTTTGCCCCCAACATCTTCCTGCTTGAATTCTACCTTAGCACCGACACTTTAACCTCTGCAATAAAGAGGAAAGCTGTAACCTTTATGTTGGAAGGTGAGAGGATGCCATGTCAATGGGAATAATCATCGAATTTTTTTAAGCCATTTCATTATTAAAATACATCACGATTTTAAGTAAAACAATGTTCAGTACAAACTTTGCTTTTATGTATTTCTTTTTCCAATAAAAAACATTTTGGATACCCCTCTCCTAAACTAAGTCAAATTTTAGTTTTCATATTTTAAACAAACAAATTTAAAGAAAAAATACCAAGGAATGTTTTTAAGTTTATTAGATCTAAGCTAATATTATCCTTCACGATGCAAATTATATTTCACATTTATTCATGCCAATTTAATGACAAGTGAGAAGGACGAAAATTTGATCAAGTAGTTAGTATCCTTTCCCTTGCCAGGGCAAAAAAACATATAATGTTCGAAGTAAATGATTTTTTTGCTTGACTAAAACATAACCTGAGGTGTTGTTGGCACTCTGCATCTAGCTAATTTGTCCTGAAATTCTGGAGAAATCCTTTTATCACGGGTTTGAGCCCGCTATTGGCACTTAGTTTGACGAAGACTAAACGACTGAGATCAACTAGAGTAAGACATACAATATTTCCTGCACCAAACCACTTATAATGATATTGATGCCCGTATAAAATCTTCCACGGACCTGAAGAAGACATTTTCTCAAATACTTAATTGGCAACAACAACAACAAAAGAGAATCAACATAAAGCCACCTCCCCACCTCCACCCCTTCCTTTTCCATCTTATCCCACTCAGCTTTTTGCCAACCTCCCATACCCCTACCCTATCCCTTATTTTCATAAAGACTACAGCTAGTTCTGCTA
>BLXT01003762.1:0-10595 GCA_019648995.1 Plakobranchus ocellatus | reverse complement strand
CTCTCTCTCTCCCCCTCTCTCTCCCGTTAGCTCTCTCTCTCTCTCTCTTTCTCTATCTCTCCCCCCTTCTCTCTCTCTCGTTAGCTGTCTCTCTCTCTCTCTCTCTATCTCTCTCTCTCTTACTCGCGCCCCTGTCTGTCTCCTCTATCTCTTTTCCTTTTTTCTTATCTTCTTTTCTCTTTCTCCTGCTAACTCTCTCCATTTATTTCTGGAAAAAAATTGTAATCTTTCGCATAACACAATATTTGGATATGCTTCAAAATAAGGGAATTTATTGATAAGGGATTGCAAGAATTATCACTATATTGTGTACAAAATTTAACTTTGGCTCACAAAACGCAGATTTCTACAGCTCAACTGTCTTTCATAATCTGAGTTAAAAGCTTTGTGACTTACTTGACAAAACTCATTTAAATTTTCTTCACCTCCAGGCCCCTAAAAAAGATTTCCTTTCCCTGGTCCCATACACCCATAAACATTGTTGGCCAGAAATAGATTCTTTAGAATGAAGGAGAATATTCCTACAACTGTATCAGACAGTAATATAGAAATATTCCAGATAAATTGGAAAAACCAAATCCAGTTATTGTCCTCTAGCAAAACACATAGGGAGGGGGGTCACTAGAGATCCAGTGTGGTACAAATAGTTCTAGGCAGCATGGCTTACTGATCCGTAGATCTTAAATTAAAATAAAAAAACGTTTCAAATCTCTTCAAAATTATTCAAAAGATCTGGATTATAGTTTATTGTTGGCTCATTTCAGCAGATTTAGTTGCTGTGAATAGGGAGATGGTGGAGTTTGACTGGAAGTAGATCTAGATGGGCTTTTATAAATGTTTGTTTGTCCGCCCTTCTAAAAATAGGTTTGGTTTTTCCGAGCTATTGTGAAATCCTCTAATGATTCTCTCTCTCTCTCTCTTTTTTGTCTTGATTTTCAGGGTGCCTCAGCTGAGCCCGGGGTTTCTCTCACAGCCTACACGTTGATTGCCATGTACGAAGCCCGACAAGTTTATTTGGAAGGCAACGATACGTTCAGCCAAGACCTGCTAGATTTAGTAAGTGCTCAGTGCCTATATAGATATTTTAGTATTTAAAAATAAATTTAAGCGATCTTTCACATTGTTTTGTATAGATAATCTAAAAGTTGTACAGTATGTTAAGTAATGTAAATTTACAACGTTCTGGTCACATCCTCAGATTGAAATGCGAATTGAGCGTGGTATTCAGTACCTGCAAGGCAAGCTGGATGGTCTTACAGACTCCTATGATATTTGTTTGACAGCCTATGCTCTGAATCTTGTGGACTCACCCATGAAAGAGAATGCTTTTATGAGAATGGAGAATGCAGCTGTGGTGATGGGTAGATATTTTTGTCTGTTATATCTGTGGTGATGGGTAGATATTTTTGTCTTTTATATCTGTGGTGATGGGTAGATATTTTTGTCTGTTATATCTGTGGTGATGGGTAGATATTGTTGTCTTTTATATCTGTGGTAATTGGTAGATATTTTTGTTCGTTATTTTGTTGTACATCAGTCACTTTCATGATATGAAATATATTGAAGAATATAAAAGAGGAACTTTTCCAGCACTTGTGTCACTGAAGTCTTAATTTGATTTTTTGTATTTTAAGCAGTTGTGTCATATCAGTAATGTATCAGGATGGGTTTTTCATTGCTTTAGAAAAATGTTTTACCATTCAACTAATTTACTACCATTCATTATTCAATATTTAATAAAAATATGGTGTTTAATTGAAACGGCGCATTTTCATGGTTTGTTTTAGTTTAGCTTAGTAATATCCCGGTCCATCTAATCATTCTTGCCTACGTCAAGTTTCAAGTTACTTAGAAATCACAAAACAAGAAGTTTGACAACTAGAAGAATTTATAACATTTTTCATAAATTTCATATCGGTTTTTTAATACAAACAGCGAATGCGATAACTTTGAAAACGTAAGTAGATGGTGTGTAGATATATATAGACAATAGATATGTAGCGGTGTAGAGAAAGTCACTTTAGAGACTATAACAAATCAGCTGTCCCACATTGCCTAATACATGAATCCAGAGGGAAAAACTATATCACACTCACTAGAGTATATTTGTCATTAGTCTTAATTGCCCCTGCAATTTTCTTCAGTTGAGCATTACCTTTAACTTATGATCGTACCGTAGCAACTGATCATGTCGCTTGTATACATTAGAGGAAATCTTGATAGTTTAAATAACGTTTATTTATAAATGCCCTTGATATTTATTAGTTTTTTGAATGGCGCATGACAAACACTTTGAATAATTTTTTTTTTTTAATTTTTTGGCAAATTTATTGTCTTTATTTTAATCTGTTGAACCGGAATTGAACTTTGAAATGTTGAATCCGGAAATACCAGAATGTTTGACACAAATATCTTAATCCCTGGCATATGACCACAGAAATCGATAAGGTTATCCAATAAATTATTGAACAGTCTAGCAACAGATGTAGTAAATTCTTTAGAGACAGCGCGTATGATGGATGTAAAACTGATGGCAGTAGATTCACTGTACATCATGAAGATTACAGAACTTACTAAAACCTTTGGAAGGATGTTCTAAAAGATACATATTTTAACATTGTCACAAACACAAGACGTCCCGAAAAGGAATTAAATGGGAAGACGTGGGATTTTGATACCCGCAAAGACTTATATCTTATTTCTGTGGTGGTCCCAAAACCCGGGACATGGCACAATATATTGAAATGGGAATAGCAAAAAAAAAAAACTATTCTGATCCAATTTGTTGATACACTCATGACATACACATCAATTTTTATATGTTACTTAATTTTTCATAAAGTTAAATTTTTTAAATACTGAGGTAACCGAGACAATGGAGAAATTAAATTCTTTTGCTTCGAGCTTCTTCTGGATCAGCGTTCAGCTCTCATCTGAATAAAATATTTTCCCTCGTTTTAAACTATGCCTTTCCACAATCAAGCTTACTGTTGACATAAGATCTAGCCCCAGGTCACTAATTTTCCTTGAAACTTGATTGTTTTTTCAACAAGATAAATACATGAGCTCCCTACGTGATCGAGTGCTATTCAATTTAAATCTTTATACTGTGGCTAAAACTGATCTTGAATACTGATAGTGATAAACATAAATTTTCTATTCCAATATTTATTAAAATCATATTTTCAAAAGCTTGACAAATATCAAAAGATTTGTAGGCCTACAATTGGAGTCATTACAATTTTTATTAATAATAATAATAATAATAAATTACATCTATATAGCGCATATCCACCTGAGCCTCCAGGAGGGGCACTGGTATATGCTCTATGCGCATAGCCTACAGAATTGAAATAAATAACAGTAAAAATAGTAATTAATAACCCAATATAAAAGGAACATACACAAAAAACTACCCCTGACACTCTACCGTTCCAGTTCCAAACACAAACCACTGCATTCTACATACACTCACACTTTTTTCATAAACCACAACACAATAGAGAACATAATCTTGCTCATTTTCAAAACCAGCCTAAACAGAATAGGTCTGTTCAAATAAAAAACATTTGAGTCTTTTTTTTTAAATATCAATTGAGCCTGCTGTTCTGATTTCAAAAGGCAGTGTATTCCAAAGAGATGGCCCAATATAAGAGAAAGAGCGTTCCCCATAGTATTTAAAGTTCTTGGAAGGTTTTAAAAGAATAATTGTGTCAGCAGATGATCTGAGATTTCTGGCAGGCCTGTATTTTTGTAAAAGATTTTGTAAGTAAAGAGGTGCCATGCCATTTAAACACTTGTAACAGATTACACAGATTTTAAAGACAGTTCTTTGCTGTACCGGCAGCCAGTGCAGGTCTTTCAAAACGGGGGTAACATGATCTCTCTTTTTCGACATTATTGAAATGAAGGATCCAAATCGACTGCAGTGAATGGGTTTTAAGATATTTACAAATAATTTAGAAGCAAGATTGCTCATTTATAACCAAGAAAAAAGGAAATCTTGAATTCATCTTTATTCATAAGCCATAGCTCTAGATCTCACATCTTATGTAATGAAGAAGCCGAAGAAAATTTCTCCTGTATTTTTGACCACTTGTGATATTGACAGAGAAAAAAATTTACTTGATCCAAATCTTTGTTGTTGACAGGTACAGTGAAATACTGGGAGCGTCCAAGGCCAGTTGTAGATAACCGCCATTACTGGACCACAAGCACAGATTCTATCAACATTGAGATGACCGCCTATGCTCTGCTCGTGTACTCTCTGAGACCTGATGCATCATCGGCCGGTTTGCCTGTGCTACGATGGCTCACTAAGCACAAGGGACCTAACGCTGGGTTTTACTCTACACAGGTAACCGCAATAGCACTTCTTGAAACATGAGAATATCCACTCCTAACTCCATAGATATATCCTAAAAGCTAAAAGCTTGTTCTGAATAATTTCCAAAAACTCAAACTGTGAAAAGTAATGAGGTTTGACATTCAGAATTAAAATACAATTTATCTTTTCAAAATGGGAATGCAGTATTTGAAGATTAACTTTTATTAAAGAGATAATTCAAATTTATGAATGTTGCAATAAAAGGCTGACAATCGCACTATAAGGTCAAGTTAAAGGTATGCTGCTTGTGTATAACCTTACAAATCTGAAACTATTAAGAGTGGCAAGTGATGTTAGAGTTAGTCAACGGTACTTATATGTGGCGAGCAACCACAAATTTAACAAGTCCAACTTGTAAGTTGTTTATTCATGTTATTGAATTTTTTTTATCTGAATTCGATTACTTTAGAGTTTATTGATCATCATTTGAAAGTGGGACGGTGTATATAATTTACATGCATCTAAATGCTAACCATGTTGCATTCCTAGAGAGACCTGTCCAGTGGTCAGGTGGGAGAGAGCTCATTGTCCGAGCAATAACCTGATCTATTCGTCTGTGAATTGTTCGAGTCCCATCTTGATTAAGCCTTTTCTTGCTTTTGGTTTGGTCTTTTTTTTTTTTTAGACTGGTGTTGTGAATTGAGATGTGGCAGGTAAGTAGTGCGCTTGGCTACCAGTTTACATGTGGCTGCTTTGATATATCCAAACCAGGCCAAAGAGTTTTATCTAGTTCTCAGTGTTCATTCAACATCTATTGGGTAATGAAGTCTGTTTGGATGTTGAGAAAGCAAAGGCGAAGAAGAACAATTGAGGCAAACTATCTCACAATGTCTTTTGCCCAGGGTGTATATCAGGCCTGCTCTTGGTTCTTGATATCCGATCCAAGTATGGAATTCAGTTTATTTCATTACTGTTTTATTAAAAAAGCATTCAGTCTAACATTAATTCACTGATTCAGTTGCGGTTTCTTTCTGTAGGATACAATCATTGGACTCCAAGCACTGAGCCGTGTGGGTTCCCAACTCTACAGTGGAGAAGATATCCCTATCAGTGTGAACGTTACTTACGATGACATTGATGGCCAAGAGCAGATAAAGACCTTGACCTTGGACAAATCAAATGAGCTACTGCTGCAAAGACTTCCCATACCTTACATGGTAGGTACCCGTAATTCATGGGTCTACGTTATTGCTATAGTACACATCTGTCTGGGTGTTAGTAATGTGGTAACTTACTAGCCCCATGCCCTCTATTTTTTTAATGCACGTGACTATCGCTTTCATTGTTGATTAGTTAGTATGTTGCCTGTATGTCATAATTTACTACATATCAATAAATCCTTGTCCTGTACAATCTTCATAAATCAACCATCTACTTTAGCTGTTCTTTTCCTCTTGCTATTATGTATATGTCTCTCTTGAAAAATGCTAAGTAGGAATATATATGTACAAGCATGCAAGCATATATTATTATTATTATTAGAGCCGTCCGCTAGCAGGGTCATCTGATCTTGCAGCTTCGGCTGTTTTCCTTATCTCGGCGACGAGGGCATTCCATTTTGGTTGATCTTCTGCTATGAGGCGTAGAGTATCCAGGTCTGTCTGAGTTGTAAGTTCCAGTTTTGTGGCGACAAGTTTTTTAAGGTCGTTGTTAAGGGTTATTGGGAGAGTCGTTTGAGGTCTACCTCTTGCTCTTTTGTTGTCCGAAAAATAAAATAGCATTGCTTTATTTGCATGCAAGCATATAAACACATATAAATCTGTAAACAGTCAAATTTTTTATAGTACATGTAATATATATGCCAAAATATTATGTATATGTTATTAGAGAAGAATGAAATGAGAGGGAAACATAAGATTATTTCCCTTTTATAAAACCAAGCTTTTCATTTCAATTGTGTCTATAAAAATTAGATCTAAAAAAAAAAATACTTCAGTAATGAAACGGTTGAAATATTGTAGTTTAAATCAAAGCTTTGCTAGAGGCTGTCTGTGAGGGGAAATAATAAGATCAATACTTTTTCAAAACACTTATTTTTCTGTGAAAAAAAGAACTAAAACCTTTCAAAGGAGTGTTAAAATTTCATTCCTATACATAAATAAGCAAAAGTAAAACACGTGTGCAGCAGCTCCTGCCATCTGGAAGTGTTCGCATTGCCTTTAACTTCTCGATAATTATCAAAGGTTTTGATTTCATCATCTTCATCAACGAATTAATAGCTTATATTCATTTGGAAACAAAAAACCACCTACCATTTTCATAATACCTTTCATTCAGACTAATTGTAAATGTTTTGTCTTGCTTTGCAGCAAAATACCCCAAAATCCCTGCATATAACAGCCGAGACACTGGACGGACAAAAAGGCCCAGCTACTGCAGTGGTTGAGGTAAGCGCCATGCAAAGAAAGTTGGTGGCAGGGTGTTCGTATCTTATCATTGCAAATACTTTACCATGATGATAAAAGAGTCTGAGTGGTGCTATGGTAAATGACTTATCTTTGAAGTTTCTAGCTGTGGCAAATTCAAACCTGCTACTTGTACTTAGCTCAACAGGTGGTAAAAAAGCCTGAGATCATCAAATATTTATTGGGCTCTATGACACGGACAAATGAATGAGGTAATAATAATAATTATATATTCATCTTATTTTTCATCCTCACCCTCTGCCACACGAAAAGAAATTGAAAATATTTTTGAATTTTCCCCCTAAGTTAATCACCTTGAAGTGATTATTTTATCAATTTCTACAATATTAAATACAGTTTTTTTTCCCATCTTTGCCAACTGCTTGTCCCACCTCCAGATAATCCAACGCTATAACGTTATTCAAAAAGTCCAGTCCAGCAAGTACTTGATGACCTACTCTCTGTCCGAAGATAAAGAGGACTACAACTTGGATATATCCATCAAGGCTCCGCCCAAAGAGGTATGGTGGGGCTTCTAAACATATCTTTAACAGCAGAAGTATGATCATTAATTTTACTTTCAGAGTATTTTTTTGTTGTCGAATATCAGCTTTACTCAGTTATGGTTTTCAATTCAGCTATGATTATTTTTTTTTTTATTTCTATCTATATTCATTTCGTGTAAAGTCATATTTTTAAATACTTTTATTTGTTAGCCACTTGGGTGTCATGCCAAAGTACCAGCCTGCTGTTCCTGAAACAGATTCTCAAACCACAGAAGGCAGAGCAAACCAGCAATCAAGATAATAAATAATAACATTACTCTTAAGAATTCTTTACTGCGCTAAAATCTAAAATTACTCTGCCTCATCATAAACAAAAGAAAAACATCCTTAACTTAAATAAATGACCTAACGCAGGAAAAGACACATCCTTTATCAAAAGAAAAACATCTGAAACTTAAATAAATAATCTATCGCAGGGAAAGACCCAGCAGTCAGGAAAAAAATCTTAAACTGAAATAAATAATCTATAGCAGGGAAAGAAACATCATTCAACAAAAGAAAAACATTCTAAACTTAAATAAATGACCTAACGCAGGAAAAAACCTGGTTAAAAAACGTCAAACAAGAAATCAAAAACCTACTGTAAATCTAATGCCAGTGACATGTTTTAGATCAAATTAAAGACCGAGTAAAATAAGCAGTAATTATTATGACGACTTCAATAACAAAAGCATGAACTCCAGGCTACAACGACCCTTCTGTCGCGAGTTTGAGCTCTGCCATCAGTGCCCTCGCCTGTCAGAGGGCCTAAAGGTCTGAGATCACTTGTAAGCAGTAATTATTATGACGACTTCAATATCAAAAGCAAGAACTCCAGGCTACAACGACCCTTCTGTCGCGAGTTTGAGCTCCGCCATCAGTGCCCTAGCCTGTCAGAGGGCCTAAAGGTCTGAGATCACTTGTTGCAGACTGGATATGTATACAAAACCAAACTAAATCAGGCTTCAACTGGGCGGACGACGTGGCAAACAGGTCTCTGACTCTAGCTCGGAACATCGTGGGTGAAGAGTGTGCCAAGCATCGGCAATCCCAGTGGCAACCATGACAGAGTGCCAATATCCCAGACATTCAGGAGGGAGGGAGGAAGCTCACTAAGCACCATTAGCGGTAACAGCTAGCTACAGCAACAGGCACAATGGCTGCAGGGGAGCACCATAGCTAAAACTTGAGTTCTACAGCTGCCCAGGAACCGCACAGCCTTTGCTGTCAAAGCTGCGCTACACAGAAGAAGATTCATTCTGCAGGCCTTTTTAATCATAGCACATCTAAAGAATGTGTAAACACTAACTATGTCTAAGAACTAAACATGACCAAAGACTAACACTATCCTTATCATGTTTCATCAGTATTTCAAATACCAAAATGAAGTAAACTACTATTTGACTTCATCAGATGAGAATTTGTTAAGAAACTGCAAATTAATGTTGAACCTAATCGTACTCGTACATGCCTCACATACCCTTACAATACTTTGTTATATTAAATGTTTTCCCAACCAATCGTGTATGATTGCATTGCTTTTTGTGTACCTATTGGTTATCAGGTTAGAAGTATGAGTCTACTGGAAGTGGAAAGTCCGCCAGGAGCATCACCGTATGTGGAACCGACAAAGAAAATAAGTCGTGTGGAAATGAAGGACGATGTTCTTGTTCTGTATATAAATACAGATGTGGTAGGTTCTCACATAATGTCAACAATGTAGGTGTATGCAGTTTGCATGGTGGATTTAGCTGAGTTCATTGCAAAGAGACAGATTTGGAAAATAGACCTACTGTTGTTTTCTCAGAATTGTTGATATCATTAATCAAAGTTGAGGGTGAAAATTATGAAAGCTGTTCCGTGTAATCCTGACGTTCATAAAAGTAATAATAATGAATGCCATTTATGTTTGTGGTGCATTTACAAGAACTATAATTGTGAGCTAACTATTGCTAAGCGAAAGTTGATATGGATCAAGACAAACCAAAAAAAAATAGAGATTTGGCTGCTAACATTAATATTGAAGGTAGTGGGAGAAAGAATCCTGTGCTTTTGCATAAGAATAGTAATGATGATGAATTTTCCCGTGCAATTTTCTTGAAATGAAAGTAATAGTTTTAGAAACGTTTGTGATATATATATATGTGCATTTACAATGAAAGAAATATGCCCTTGCTTGATGAGTACAAAATTATTCCAATATACACATGTCCATTTATAGATTGACTCAGAGGGTGTAAAAATCAAAATCTCGTTCCAACCTTCAAAGAATGAAGTCCTGGTTAAATCCCTACCACGCTTCATAAGAGTTTTCGACTACTATGAACCCCGTAAGTAGAAAACGTTTGTGTCATACTTTCTCAACAGCATCTTGAGGCAATAGTAGGACTTGCCATGTTGTACTGTCTCTCATATGTCTAGGCTGTTGTAGCGTAGTCTACCAACACTTTGTTGGGTTTAACATAATGGATATGTTGAGTGGTGCATAAATGCAGGCTTGACTCAAAGATTTGTTATTTATACATCAGAACCTTTGTAATGATGGTACCATTTACACAATATTCAGACTAAAGAGTAACGGCAATTAAATCTAAGACGGTTAAATATGGAGAGAGTGGAAAGCTCCGAGGTTCGAATCCCAGTCCAGGCAGAGAAAAAATTTGATTGCTGGGCTGATCTGGTTGAGCAGTTGGCTACTTGTGAAAGCTCTGAGGTTTGAATCCCAGTTTGGGCCAACACAATCTTCATGTTCCCTTGTGACCATCCATCACTAAATGGGTAGCTAGGTCTCTTAAGACTCAGCGAAAGTAAAGATGATAAGGCGAGCAATAACAAACTACCTAAAAAATGCTGTATGCTAATAACAATCAGAACCCAATTCCTGGTTCTTCAAAGCTTGGACTAAGCGTTGGACCCACTTTACTTTACAGGAGTCCCATTCAGAAATAGTCTTACAAATTAGTCACTCTCGCTTATTTTGCTTTGATTAAAGTTAAAACAGAACTTCGGGCTGTTTTTCATACCCATTTTTTGAGACGCCTGTTTCGTTCATATTCTTCTTTCAGAGTTTGAGGTGACACAGATGTACACACTTACACCAGTGATGCCATCTGAGCTGTGTAATAAACTACCAGACCTTGGCGTCTGCACTATTGTGCTGAAGAGGTGAGTTTATCGGGTTTATCAGACTCATAAAACCAGGAACCAGCCTAGAGGGCAACACTAGGGCTGGTAATTTATGGTAGCAGACATTCACCT
>BLXT01003761.1:0-10547 GCA_019648995.1 Plakobranchus ocellatus | reverse complement strand
ACTGAGGTATCCACAACCAGTATCACAATGCCTCAAGCCCTCACAAGGATGTGCTGCTCTAGGAGTTGCCTAGATCTGAATAGTTTGAGCAAGTTTTTACACAAACTAACATACGCATAGTCAAAGATCTGAATTTTATACATCTCGTTCTGTATAACTTGATTCCTCTCTTTCTTCTTTCTGTCTTTTTCATCCTTTCTTTGTCCATATTTCTTTTCTCTCTCTATCTTTCTCTCTCTCTCTCTCTCTCTCTCTCTCTCTCTCTCTTTCTCTCTCTCTCTCCCTCTCTCTCTCTCTTTCCTCCCTCTCTCTCTCTCTCTCTCTGTTCCTCTCTCTCTCTCTTTCTCTCTTCCCCATTCTCTCCTCCCTGTCTCTCTCTGTTTATTTGTCTGCAACTTTATCTTTCTTTCAATGTCTCCCGTTTTCGTCTGTCTCTTCTTTTCACATGTTCTATTAAAGCAATAGTGCCAGTTGTGTGAAGCTATTCGCAATAGAAGGAGGACTGTATCCTAAAGACATGAAATAAATATGGCTTTTGAGTAGAAAATGAAAGATGATAAGGATGGAAGAAAGCTTGTATGACTGAAACTCGACAACACGATAAGCCACGATCATAATTCAGATGGACAAGTAGACTAGTTAGGGGAAGCAACTGTTGAAATGTGTCAAACAGCATAAGACAACGCCTTTAGTTCCCTCAATTTTCCAGTCTCATCTTTGTGCAAGGGCTGTTTGCGAGTTTAAAAACTGTGATTATGTATCACGTACGCACAGAGAAAAGCTTGGTTTCCTTTGTTTGTGCTGAGAGTCACCGTATTGTGATCTATTTTTCTTTCATCCTCCTTTCTCTCTATTCTTCTGCTACCGATGGGCGGGTCGCTCAGTCGTTTCATGTCCCGTAAGTTTTCTAAATTATTTTCATTTCATCTCTTTTCTCCTCTATTTATTCCCAGTATATGTATGTTTTCTCTTGATTCTTTCTTCTGTTCTTTTGAGATATAGCATTTCTTCTATGTCTCGCTCTAGCATTTCTTTATTTCATTCTTTCTCCCCCTTTCTCTCTATCTCTTTCTATCTTTGTCTCTCTCTTGTTATATCCTTGTATGATTTTATACATTCTTTTCTCTCTTTCTCTGTCTCTCTTTCAGCCTGTCTTTCTGTACATCTGGTTTCATTTCCTTCCTTCTATCTATCTCTGTGACAATATCTTTGTGTTCGTCATCTCTCTTTCTATGTCTACCATCATCTCTCTCTCTCTCTCCCTCTCTCTCTCCCTCTCTCTCTCTCTTTCCTCCCTCTCTCTCTCTCTCTGTTCCTCTCTCTCTCTCTCTCTCTCTCTCTCTCTCTCTCCTCGTCTCAATTCTGTCTCTTTCTCTCATAATTCCTGTGACAGAATGGCAGGTATATCACTTGTGCTTAGCCATTGAGGGTGTTTTTGTAAAACTATTCAACAGGGAGAAAGTCTGCTTATTAAATACATGAAGGATTATTTTGTTTTGTTTTGTTTTAACCATAACATGTAAAGAAAAAAAACAATAAGTAAGGTAACAGAGGATAGAGAGGAGAAGCAATGGCTAAAGAAAGAGAAGAAGAAGAGGATGAGGAGAAAAAGAAGCAGAAACTGTTGAAAAAGTAAGAGGAGAAGAGGAGGAAGAGAAATAGAGGGAAAGATGAGATGAAAAGGAGGGGTAAAAGAAGCAATAGGAAAGGTAAGAGTTGAAGAAGATAAAGAGAACAAGTAGGAAAGGTAAGAGAAGAAAAGGAGAAAGAGAAGCAAGAGGAAAGGTAAGAGTTAAAGAGGAGGAAGAGAAGCAATAAAAAGGTAAGAAGAAAAGAGGAGGGAGAGAAGCAATAACAACGATATGAAGAGAAGCAATAGAAAAGGTGAGGGGAGAGAAGCAGTACAAAAGGTAAGAGGAGAAGAGTAAAAAGGCATGAAGCAACCGTATGTCCTGATAACAAGTGTGTCTATATGAAAATGCTAAAGGTCAAGACTGGCAAAAGTGAGGATTCTTGAAGACTTAAGAACGTCACTTTCTTTACGAAAGAGAACCAATAGGCGAGAGAAATGTCTAAAATAACCGGAATAGCAAGAAACGTGAAAGGAACCTCAAAACAGAGGAGAAAAAGAAAGAGAATCAATAGGCGAGAGAAATGTCTAAAATAACCGGAATAGCAAGAAACGTGAAAGGAACCTCAAAACAGAGGAGAAAAAGAAAGACAACCAATAGGCGAGAGAAATGTCTAAAATAACCGGAATAGCAAGAAAGGTAAAAGGAACCTCAAAACAGAGGAGAAAAAGAAGACAAACCAAAAAAACATAAATGGCAAAAGCAGTTGATAATGGCGCCCTCTCCTCTTCCTCGTCTCTCCTATAAAAAAAACCCACTAGATCAGCTAACAGCAAGACAAAGATATTTATCTTTCCTTAGGAAAGCTAGATCACAAGGCAGTAACAACAAGAGAAAGATATTTGTCTGTCCTAGGAAACGTTTTGTTCACAAAACAGTCTGTTTTCTTTCTGTTCTTGGTTTTTTTGTTTTTTTTTTTTAGTTGTATTTCACACATTTGCTACTTTTTTCACAAAACAATAAACATTAAAAATGTAGGATGACGATATGAAACTTGTTCTTTCCGTGAATTGCGAATTTTACAAATTTAAGTAACGATGGAATCTGTAAGTGTAAAATATACGCCTTGCAAACCCTGTCACTTCATCATGATGGGGATTTTATGTTGCTTTCCTCTCTTTAACGGACTATGCTGATTTTGCACAAGTAAATGGTTTGCAAATTAAATAAAATATTTAGATATATGAGAGAAACGATGTGATGCGTTGCTCATGAAAAACGGTAAAAGAATAAGATAATTCAATGGTATTTTAAACGGGTGTTTGATTATTTTGGTACTAAAGTTGATAAAAAAAATTCAATGAAAGGTTGTCATTCTCACTTCTTGCATTGACTGGGTTACGATTGAAACATGGGTTTCAGCTGCGGCTGTCCATTTCAGTTATTTATTATGTCTTTCAACTTTGAATGCCATTTCAGGCATGTGTTTGCTAAGGTTATTAAGAAAGCGTATCTGTGAAATATGAAAAGTGAAAAGAACATTCCTATCACTATGAAGCAACAGGTTTTCAATGTTTATTTCTTGCATTTTTGCTTGCGTCGTTATTTACTGTTATGAGAACAAGTGCGCTTTATATACAAAGTACATTTCCAGTGTGCTTTGTGTACTTTGTCGTCTTCATACGAATCCAATGCTTATCGTTTTCAAAAAAGGGTAGGAAAATGCGCCAAATTTTTACAAAAAAAGAAGCTTTCCTACTATCGAAACTAACTCGCGCGTCAAAGCTGTGGCTGTCCATTTCAGTTATTTGTTAGTGTCTTTCAACCTTACTCGATCGTTATGTAAAGAAAATGTAATGTTCTTAAGATTATCTCCGAACTTAGGGCTTGCTACGCGTTCTTAGGCAAGTTTTCAGCCAAACATTGCATGCAGGTTTTGTTCATGAAAATGAGTTTCAAATTAATTTTTTAAAAATTTTAAAAACCAACATATATATATATATATATATATATATATATATATATATATATATATATATATATATATATACACACACACACACACAAACACAGAGAGAGATGATTTGATGCATTGGTCATGAAAGTATGATTAGATTGTTTCGAAAGTGCGTCCGTAAAAGAGCGAAAAGCGCCAAAAAAAATTTTCTATTGTGTTGAGGCGACAGTTTTTCAATGTTGATTTCTTGCATTACTTGCTTCTGTTGTCATTTAATTTTATGGAAAAAAAATTTGCTTTCGATAACACGCGCATTCTCAATACACTTTACCGTCTTCCAACGTGTTCAACGCTCATCGTTTTAGAAAAGGGTAAGAAAATGCGAAATGTTATTTATTAAAATAGAAACTTCCTTACGATCGAAATTAACTCACGGGTTGAAGCTGTGGCTGTCCATTTCAGTCATTAGCTTCTATAAACTTTACTCTATCGAAATGTAAAGGATTTTTTTTTACTTGGTTTAGTAGATTATTAGATGAAGGCGATTGAATCCAAGGTTTGCAATCACCGTCCTCATGGTATTTTTCACCTCAAAATTAATGGTTGCCTCCCTTTCCTAAGCTCCATCTGATTATAAAAAAAAAAAAAACAACCAAACAAAATCTGCGTGATCATTGGAGTGTATGCATTTTCCATGAAAGGGAGAACACGAACAAATGTATTTACTGGGTAGTTTTTCTACTCTCTGTCCAACAGACAACATAGAGAAGCGGTTAAAAGAACAAAAATCTATCCTGCTGAGTACAACAACCTTTCACAATATAAATTTACGACATCCATTTTTCTTCCATTCTCCTTGATCGGAAAAGCCTCATATTTATTGAAAACGACATCCATAATGCATTTTGTTATCTGACGCCATGTTTTCTGCCTATCGTTTCGGAAAAAGAATAGAAAAATCTGCACAATATTATTAAAAAGTTGCTGTGGAATAATCGAAATTAACTGGAGGGTTTAAGTTCTGGCTGTCCATTGTCCATTTGAGTGATTTGATAGTGTCCATCAATCTGACTCTATGGATATGGAATAGGAAATTTGGAATTCTTTTGTTGGTCTCAGAACTTATGGTGATAACAGTAAAGGATTGCTACCCGTTTTTAGCTAGTTACTCAACCAGAATGTGCCGATTTTGCATTAGTAAATGTCTTCCACAATTAGGAAAGACTTAAATGCATACAGACTAAGGCCTTGGTGCGTTCTTAATGAAAAACAGTGTAGGAAAAAAACATTGCTGAATCACATTTTTTGCATGTATTTGTTTCCATTACGATGGGAAATTTTTTTTATTATCGTTTTCCGCTCACTTACGAACGCGCTTTAATAACAAAAAAAAAAAACCCAAGCCTCAAATACGATTAAGTAATTTGATTCTTTCCCGTTCTTCGTGAAGAATGCCTCGAATCATTCGTCTGCATTTATTTATGTGTTTTCTAGATTTGGAAGTTATTTCCATAGGCAAAATCAGCAATTTTCGTCTGCATAACTCGCTTAGTAATTGGTAGCAAGCATCAACTTCATCGCCTGAAACTATTAGAGAACCATGTCAATACTAAACTTTCTGTATACATAGAGAGAGTAAGCTTGAAAGAAACTATTCAATAACTCCAATGGTCAACCGCAGGTTAAACCCACAGTTTGGTTCGATCATCAAACTGTCTCTTTTTTTGTAATATTATAAAGATATTCCCACACTTTATATAAATCGATTATTGTCAGGAGCTGATATAAACATTGGAAATTTGGATTTCATCGTGATAGTGCAAGAAAGAAGCATTAAAAACCTGCCGCTTCATCGCGGTGGGGAACTTTTTGACGGTTTCCGCTTTTTAGGGACAAACTTTCGTAACAATCTAAGCACACATTTGTCTGAAATATCATTCAATTATGTAATTCTTTTAGTTTTTTTTCACAAACAACGCATCAAATCAATTTTCTGGATATATTCAAACGTTTTTTAAATTTGAAATTCATTTACAGGGGCAAAATTGGAAATTTTTTGTAAAAAAAATCTAGCCTAAAAACTGTTGCGAACATGAACTTTGACCCCTTAAGCTATTAATAACCATAAGAATGCTACATTTTCTGTCATTTATCAGTAGAGTAATATTAGATTGAAAGACACCGTTCATTGACTCATATGGAGAGCCACAGTTGAAACCCGTGGGTTAGTTTCTATGGTGACAAAGCCTCTTTTTTTTAAAGTAATATTTCGCACATTTTCCCACCATTTCGAAAACGTAAGGTATTGGACACGTTGGAAAGGGGATATATAAAGTCGGCTCTGTCTCCGCCAGGATTATCTGCTAAGAACAAACTGAGAACAAACGGTTTGATGCTTATAACATACTGTAAAATCCATCTTTTCACTAGCACTTGAAGTCTGTAAGAAAAAGGACTTCTTGCAGGCCTGCAGAGTTTTACAACTCACTTCCCGCTGCAGTGACGTACCATGTGAAGATATATTTACTTCTACTTTGAATATTTTTTCCTCACGTCTCTCAACTTTACAGTCAACTTGCAAAGAAAACTTTTTTTTATTTACGTCTATTGAAGACAGGAAATGTTTTAGCAGTTTGATCCTGTCTTATTTCTAAACGATGTGTCGTTTTCTTGAGTTCTCACACTCTGGTTTCACTTCCCCCATCTTTCGCACCACTTCTCACTGCTCTTTTCTTTTTGAACGTTTCCTATTCATTTTTCTTCTCGCTCTCTTTCTGCACGCTTTTGTGCGGGCAGAAGCTCCACCTGAATTCCTAGTCTCACTACAGAGCAAAGCTATATCTCCATATGCACCTGCACCAGTTCGATTCTTCTTCACGTCCCATGTTTCTTATTGTTGCCCTAATCTCATGCATATCTTCATGTCTCTTTGACCCACTGTCTCCAGTCAGCCCAACAATATCTTCCAGTAAAGCTGACACGACTAAAATCGACTATACTCATTCACAGTTTCATTCTTCGCATCACGTCCAGTCTCACAATCGTTCTGATCAATGAATCGTTGCAGCGTATTTTTATCCCCTGCCAACTTTTCATTTGTGTACACAATCTCCTCCACAAATTTTGTAACCTCTACTGCTCTCTTCACCGACAGACTTTGCACTATCTCTTGGATCAATTGGCTCTTAACGTTCTCTTAGACACTGCAAGCATAAAGTGACGGGAATTTTCGTAGCTTCGTTGCTGGCGGAATTCTTGTTGGTGTTACTTCACCATGCAAATGCAGTAAGACTTGTTTTATAAAGTATGAATGCAAAGATTTTGGTAATGGCATGTGTAGGCTACCATATTAGATGCTATCGGCCATGCAGTTTCGGAAGTTTTGGTGACCGAAGCTCAAAATAATCAAGATAACTTGCATCTTGTGGTTCGCAGAGGTTTTTGGATGATGAAACTCGCGACCGTTTGTGTGCATTAGACTATGGTTCCCACCAACAAGATGAAAAATATCTTATGTTCTTTAATATATAAACGTAATTATATGACCTTTAGCTTTGATAAAAATAGAACTGACGCCGCTCCCGACATTTCTTTCCCAGCGAAACAAAAGTGTATATTCGGGCGCGCGCGCGCACACACATACATACACATACACACAATATTCATGCACTTACATGTTAAAAAAAAAGAATAGCATCCATTGACCATGGCCGAAGTAAAGTTCCCGAAATTTATGATTTCTTCTAATGCTCCTTATTGCTAAAGATTGTATCCTTATCTGGGTAGTTAACAGACCTTTTCTCTCGCACCTGCCTTTTGAGCTCTTACAAAGTTGATTTGTCTTTTTCATTCTGCTACTCCACAATCTCCTGAGCACAAGAATGGGCACGCTGTTTATGAAGTTGCTATTGATTGAAATCTCCTCTTTTTTTTCAAAACCTAATTCAATGACTTATTGACCCACAATCGGCAAAACCATTTCAAGAATTAAATTTTCTCCATTTTCCATGTATTTAACCATTAATCTCAATATCATCTGCATAGAATTTATATCCCTTACCTCGCCAGAGGAACATCTATCTTAACACATGTGTGATAATGTCTCGCTCAAGTAAAGACAAAATATTTCGCGAGATCGTTTGCACGTCATTCAAGGTAGAGCACTAGCGCGGAGGAAAGCTAAAACGAAAACTGACATTCATTCTGATGGAATTGTTTACTTTCTCTGTGATCCTGAGGCTTATAAAACCTTAGTTTGCGTTCTGTTGCAAGCGACAAGTAAAGCCGTAATTTTAGATATTTCCAAGTTAAAAGTAATAAGGTGCTGTCATTTTAGAAAGCAAAAAGGTCGTATGAAGATTCGCGTAAAGTAAATTGATTACATGGTTGAAAACCGTACAGTCATACATCCAAGATAGGATCTTTTGTAATAACAATTAAGGAACTAGAGACTTCTTTGCTAACGACTCCGCCCGATTTGACGTCGACATAATAAGTCATCTGGGCTGAGAATGTGCTTCACTTTCCTCTATAAAATATCCTCCGGTTCCAAAAAGCCGTATCTCAAGTTACGATTTTTTTGTCCCCCGATCCTCGATATCATCTCCCGACGTTTCCAATGCATATTGTTTTTTCAAAAGGAGTGATGTACAATGCTCAAAATATTACTTAAATCAGGCGATCAAAAGTAAACTGTGGGTTTAAGTTGTGCCGGCCCATTTAAACTATTGTCAAATGTCTATTGTCCTCACAGTATATACATTTATAAGAACTTTTAGCTTGCAGGTGATGGATTCCAAGGTTCACAATCACCGTCCTCAGGTTATTTTATTGTTAAAGCTTATGGTTTCTTCCCGTGAATTGTCAAAGCTGAAGTTGAATATAAAAAGAAAAAAATCGACATGTACACGAGCGTCAGTGCATTTTCTATGAAAACGAGAACATGCACAGAATGTTTTTGTCCGGATTTTCGACACTTAGTCAAAATGATAAATCACAGAGTAGCATTAAAAATAATCTTCAGCTTGCTGCGATTAAATTGTAATCTGGAGGCGATGGATAGCAGGGCTTTCAATCATCGTCCTCAAGCCAGTTTTTCCTTGACAATTAATCATAGCGACAGCATTTTAATGTGCATGTCTAGCATTCTTTGCTTTCTTAATCTCTCGCGTTTATCTTGAAAGCTTCTCATCAGATAGACAATATATCCCTATAGTGTTCTATGGCCGTCCCACATGTCGCATCAGATTGACAATATATCCCTATAGTGTTCTATGGTTATCCCACATATCGCATCAGATAAACAATATATCCCTATAGTGTTCATGGTCATCCCACATGTCGCATCAGATAAACAATATATCCCTATAGTGTTCATAGTCATCACACATGTCGCATCAGATAAACAATATATCCCTGTAGTGTTCATGGTCATCCCACATGTCGCATCAGATAAACAATATATCCCTGTAGTGTTCTATGTTCATCCCATATGTCAAACGCAAAATTAATATTTCCTTTTAAAAAGGGCGTTAAAATGCGAGAAGTTTTAAATGGAATCCCATGATAATACAGTCAAGATAAATCGTAAATCGTAAATTATTTACTGACTTTACATTATTAATGTTTCGGATTGTTCCAAGGCAAACAATCACCTTCTTCTGATTAGTTTTACCCCTGAAAATTTGCGATCTTTGCCTTTGTCAAGGCTTATCGTATGAAAAATAACCCAAATATTTGAAGATATTTAAATAAATGTATCGAGCAGCAACAGAAATAAGATGATCAAGTTTTACAATCGTTTTTAAGGAGCTTGATATTATAGATAGTGAAGGAAAAATGTCATTAAAAACTAAACAGTCTCCCCTTCTGTGCAACGAAATATTTTAAAATGCTTGTCCTTACTCTTGTTTCTTTCTTTTCATTCTCTTTGATCAGGTAAACAAATATTCAAATGAGATAGAGAGCAAAGTCTCGAATGATTTTTTAGTTTACCAAGGTGTGTGCAATGTTCTTTGCCCATTAAAGCTAGTAGGGAAATGTAGAGAGTATCACTGAAATATGCTGTGTTTCTATCAAAGCTATCTCCCGTGCTTACATTGTTGTTGTTTATGCAAGTTATTAAAAAGTATCTACCAACCTTGCACTTTCGACACCAACAAGAATTTTTCGCTTTTAATATTCGTTTAAAAGTTTTTAGCAAGCAAATTCAAGAGTTCGCACACAGTCCCTTGGTTAGTTTTTATACCTGAGAATTGCCACTTTCGCCCTTGCGATTTACTACTCTATTAAAATAACAAATGCATGTTGCACACACACACACACACACACACACACATATATATATATATATATATATATATATATAGAGAGAGAGAGATAGAGAGAGAGAGAGAGAGAGAGAGAGGGAGAGAGAGAGAAAGAAAGAGAGACATTTGGACAGAAAAAGATGCAGAGACAAAGACAGAGAGGAGGGTGTGTGTGTGTGAGAGAGAGAGAGAGAGAGAGAGAGAAGGAGAGCGATGGAAAGAAAAATTTTGAGTGAACTTTTGATAGAGAAAGAGCAAGAAAGAGGATAAGAGAGAGGGATACAGAGAGAAAAATTATGGGTCAACTGTTGGCGGCAGAAGGAGAGCAAGGGGAAGAGAGAAAGAGCGAGACAGAAAGACTCTGAGAGAGAGAGAAATACATTTAGACAGAAAAAGATGCGAAGATAAAGACAGTGAGGGAGTGTGAGAGAGAAGTGAAGACAGGGAGAGAGGAAGAGAAAGAAATTTTGAGTCAACTTTTGAAAAAGAGGGAACAAGAAAGAGAGACTCAGAGAGAGGGAGAGAGCGAGACAGACAGAGATTCAGAGAGTTAAAGAGAAAAAGCCGGAGAGAGAGACTCAAAGAGAAAGACAAAAAAAGGCCAGAGAGACACTCGGAAAGAAAGAGCGAGAGAAAGAGAGAGAGCGACTCAGAGAGAGAGAGAGAGTGAGAGAGAGCGACTCAGAGAGACAGAGAGATAATTTGACAGAA
>BLXT01003760.1:471162-481406 GCA_019648995.1 Plakobranchus ocellatus | reverse complement strand
TTTTTTTTTTTTTTTTTTACTTTGGCAGGATTTTCATTTTAAAATTTCATAACTTAAATTCTCAAAAAGATATCAACATAATATCTTGAACTACAAAATGCACACAATTGGATAAGGAATAAAGGGAGGATGAAGTTTCAACATGAATATCTGGTTAGTTGTGGAGGTTTTTTTTTTTCATTGTTGTAGATATGTTGTAATGATTCAACAGATCCAATCTATTATCAAAATCAAAAAATTCACAAAGCAGTTTTGTCTCTATCAATTTTCCTTTGTGTATCACCAATTGTATGTTGTATACAAACTTTGTTGTGAACTATTTTGATATGCATTTTGTTGATCAGGTTTTTGACTTGTGTCAGTGAGGTACAAACGCTTGAGTTGAGTTGTTGCAAGTTCATCAATAGTTCCTGCTTGATGGGCATATCAGAGATATGTACAAATTTGAGAGGTGAGTACTTAGGGTTGATGTCAGATATTAATCCATTTGCTAAATATGCAGCTTTTACAAAAATATCTTTGTGTTTACCATAAATAAAGACTGTATGGTAAAAAAATCAATGATGGAGGGACATAAAACAAAGATCTTTGAAAATTATCAGAGAATTGCAATGATGGACATTTCTATTAAAGGTAACTATTTCTAATGACTTGCAGTTGGCATATAATGTTTTAGAGAGAGTTGTTTTTAAGTTTGCTTTTTTTCCTTCTTTTTAAACAAAAATTTTTTAAGGAATTCTGTGAACACTAGTAGTTTTTGACAAAATTACTATATCTGTATTCAGATTTAAGAGTTTGAGAATGTAGTTGCACAGTTTCAGGCGAAATAAATGGTTTAAAGTATTTGAAATGGGACTAGTGACTTCTTGATCTTGCAAAAAATGTGAACTTTGTATATATTATCATTCATGTGTGGAGTCTACATGATGAGTAATTAATTTGAAAGTGGAAATTGCATTAGTTATGTTTATTGGTTTATGTCAGATATATATTTCTTGCACATAGACATTTTACTTTCAATAATTTGTCAACCATATGTGTCAATTTGTATAGAACAATTACAATTTCCAGAAATAGTTTAACTCTTAAACTGTTTATTTTTTTTTCTCACACAAAGCAATCAGATAGGATGTGTAGTTCAAAACGTAAAGGAAGTAGTCCAGGGGCAAATAAAGTGGTTTTGGAATAATTCAGTCAGTCTAAAACTCAAAACAAGTTAACAGAAACAACGAACCCATCGGAAGCTGACAGCATCCAGTACCGTGAATCGGACGCTCCCATCGTCCAACACTGGTTTACGAGTAAAAGAAGCAATATTTTTATAATGAATGAATCATGTTCATTTTCAACCAGCTGAGTCTGGAGCTCAGATAGTTGAGTTTTTTTTCTTTGTTTTCAATAGTTTTTTTCCCTTTTGTTGCTTTTGTACTGATTGCTTATTTTTTAAGATCCTGTTAATTATTGATGACAAACAGCAGTTCACATAAATTATATGTGTCAAATTGATTTTTTTTTCAGAAGAAACACTTAAGTATTTGTGTTTTGAATGCTTCCAGTATCCAGTACCAGTTAATAGTTGAATGAAAGGCAATGTTTAAGCTAATGTTTATGTTTTATATCTGCATCCATGATGACAGATGAAATGATAATCATTCACAAAACTCTAAACTCTGCCACAACAGAAATTTGAAGAATATTTTCCTGGAAATATGTAAACTAAAATGCAGACTTGGTTGTTTGTGTCTCTTTTCCCAGAGCTTAACTTAAGTGGATGCACCAACATTGACGATTTCTCAATATTCAACATGCTTCCCTTGAGAAACTTGAAGCGTCTTAATTTCTATAGAACAAAGATTGATGGCAATTCTCTGATTGCTTTAATAAAGTAAATATCTCTTGCAAAGAAATTGAAGGGAAAGCATTTTACTAAATATGTACAGAATGATAAAAAGGCGTTGTATTTTTTTTTTCAGAAAAGGGGGGAGAGAGGATTCAATGCTTTCATTGTCAAGGATAATTCATCCTTAGTTATATTATTTGATATTTAGAGATGCAACCAGGAAAGCTACATCATGTGATTGAAAAAATTTGATGTTTATGATGTTTATGATGATATTAGTCCCTCCTCACATATTTGTGATACTCAAAATAAGTCATTGCAAATTTTAATTTGTTTAATAATATTTTTTGGCAGAAACAAAGAGTAATTTCAGCAAAACATTTACTAGCCTATGGAATCAATGAGCATGACATGATAATTACCTCTTCTATTTTGACAAACAAAAAAAAATCATAATCAAGAGATAATTCATAAAATTTGAATTGTGAACTGTATGCTGCTTCAAAACCTGAAAAAATATTTAAAATGTAAAATAGCTAAGGGTTTATGAAAATTTTATTTCATTCTTATAATATTGTATTAAAGGTTGTAAGTTTTTTACTGACAGTTTTAGAGATTACTATATTTGAAATGCACCTTAATTTTTTCTGCTCTACATTTACTTGTCTCTGCAGAGTAAATCCAAACCTAGAGCATTTAAATATTGGCTCATGTGTTTGCATCCGTTCACAAGCAAATCAAGTTTTAGCAGAATTAGGAAATTGTTGCAAGTAAGTACAATGTTAAGCTGCCTCCTCTAAAATTTCTATAGAGGAACAAAATGGCTACGTATTATTGTTGTGTGCACTTTCCTAGGATACAGCACAGTATAAAAGAAAGGGTGAGCTCATATTTTTTCACTGAAGCTTAAAAACAGTTTGTTTTCAGACAGGAAAACTTAATTTTCTTTTTCTGTTAAAAGCTACCCAACCATCTATAAAAAAAAAAACTGATCAAATATCTCACTCTCTTTATTTTGTCATTTTCTCTCTATCTAGTATTTTCTCTCTCTCTCTCTCTCTCTCTCTCTCTCACACACACACACACACTTCTTATCTATGTCTGTTTCTGTTTCCATCATTCTGTCTGAATGCTAATCTAATAGCATCTTCCTCTTTGCTCAGAATATTAATCTAATGGCATCTTTCATCTTTTAATACTGGCCTCTTTTTTTTTCTTTTTATTTATTTGCTGATCTAGATGATGCATTAGATAATATGGTGTAAAGTATGATGTTTTTGCATGTGTGTAAAAAATTTTCATTTAAGATATAAAAAATTATTGACAGAAATATTGTGTCTCTTCTCATTTTCACATTTTTTAGTTCAGTTTATCGCACGTTTTTTATCATCTCAGGAATCTGAAAAGTCTTGATATTTGGCGCTTGAAAAATATAAATGAGGAAGGACTGGCCTGTCTGTACAACAACTGTCAGCAGCTAGAGGAACTGGATGCAGGATGGAGGTAAAGCTTGGTCTTAAGTATCTAATCATATATACAGGAGGAAATACTTCAGAGATAACTGTTTCAATAGCCAGTCCCATTAAATTTATGTGAAGAGTTGAAAGATATTCTTTCATCAAAGAAACTTTGCAAATCCCTTGATTACAAATTATCATCAAAATAGCTCAGTAGCCAGAGCATCTATCTTTAAATCAAAAATATCAAAATTTCAATGAAAAGGGATTTTCAAATGTTGAACATATATAGTCGATGCTGAATCACCTTGAATGTGATATTCAAACAGAGGTACCTCTGTTATTCTCATTTATAATTTATTAAACTTGTTAGGCTTTGTTAGCTTTATACAGAAAATACTTTACATCCCATAAGTTTTACTATAAATTGTCAAGAGAGCAGCTCATTTGAAGATAGTATAGAGCTTCTATAAGGTCAAGCTTAAAGAGAGTGAACATTGAGAGCGAAGCATATCTGTTGTTCTATTTTAAAGTCAAGGCATAAACGATCAATGTCAGTCTGAACAGCTGAAAGGAAGGTAGTGAAAAAAGGTTTTGCCTAATAAAGAACAAGCAAAACAAAAATTGATAAATTTAGACTCATTTTAGTATTTGAGGTGTAACTTTTTTTTTAGCTGCCACAAGTGCTTTTGTGCACTCTAAGAAAAAAATATTGGCAAAAAATTTTTTCTTTCATTACAAACATATGAAAAGAAAAGAAAAGTTGAAAAAAAAATTGAACCCTTACAAAGTATAACAATGCTAAGTAATCATAGGATCATGAAAAAGAGGTATTCAGTCTTTCTACTCCTTTTAAAGCCCATTAGAAAATTAGAAGACTTCATGTTTTTTGCCTTCATTCATTTTAACATGAAGGTAGGACAAAGTGTAATACATCATTTCATTTTCTGCTTCTCAGTAATTATTATTTTTAACTAGCATGTTTTCTTCATATTCTGTTACTAAAGATTCTTCCGCTTTGGTTTTTTTTGGTGTTGTTTTCATTTCATAATACATTATCCCCATTTACAACAGCACCAGTTTGGCTTCTGAGACAGGATGCTTTGTACACTTGGCCAAGAAATGTCCGCAACTGAGAAAAATTTTCTTGACAGCAAACAGGTAGAGAAAAATATGTATGGTTATGAAATGAGCATAATTTTGTTTCATTGTTAAAATTTTTAACTTCTTTACTTCTAATTTTTCAGGAATCTTACACTATTTGTGGTATGTAACTTTTTCATTGTGCAAAGAATGTTTCTTTCATGGACTTAGTTTGTCTTTTACGTTAGGGTGAAAATGGAATAATGGTTGCAAACTTCATGACTTTTATCTTTATTTACAAAAGGCAAAGTTGTGACCTCTCACTGCAAACTTCTTTTAAACTGCTCATGGGACAGAATTAATTTTTAAGGGACTATAATCTACATACTTTTGAATCGAATGTGGCACATAAAAACCAAAACAACCTCAAAGATTAAGAAATAAGATTTTATGCCAACAATTTAATCTTTATTAACTTACAAAAATTAAGGACATTAAAACATGATAGACACTATGCATGGAAAGCAAAAATCAAGCAGAAAGCCTTCCTCTCACAGGTTATTTTCTGTCACTTCTGTTTCAAAACATTGAATGAAATGGATGGAAAATACAGATAAGATACATTCTATGTTAAAGATCTAGAGTAAACAATCTTTAAATTTTTTCTTTTTGGACCCAAAATGTAGTGCAGATCTTTTAATCTTTATTGCAAAATCTGATTAGAGTTCAGGATCTAGGTTTCAGTAAGCCATCAAGATATTAAAACTGTCAGAATTAGATATTGATGTAAAGTAAATACCTGAAATGCGAACATTATACAGTTGAATTCTCAGTAAAAAAAGTTTACCCGAGGACATTTTCTGCGCCACAAAAAAAAATTATCATTTTTTTTTTCAAACAAAGAAACTATAAGAATCATTCACATCTTAACTGTTTTGAATTCATTGTGTTGATAAAACAATAGTAAAAAATCATATCAATACAATGGAAGAAAATGCAAATATTGCAAGCTTTATCTTTAATTTCCTTCATGGGTCATTAGTAAAATCTTAGCTTGTAGGTCTATAACACACTCGTCACATAATATCACTTCTTCTTGAATCTACTTTTTGACATTGAGAATGTGATATCAGTCCTGGATAATTCTGAAATTATCCTTTACAAGATTAATTTTATCCAGGATTTGATATGTAGTTATTGTCCAAAGAATTAAAGTCTTCTAAAACAGTATATCATATGCTTGGTTCCAGATATCACCCTCAGTTCCAGAAAATTTGATTTTTACAATTTAAAAAAGGCTCTCTGAAAATACCACTCTCAGTTATTGGTTCTGACGAGTTGTAAGAATGCATGAAGCTTGATCCCTGGATTGTTATATATGAGTGATGGCCATGATGCTACTAAAAGTTGAAATCATGTCATCATGTGCAGGACATGTTAAAATTTTGATGGTTATCCTTGGGCAAGTGCCTAACTAAAGAGGTCAGTATGCTGCAAAAGCGTTTTCAGGCTAGTATCATTGCCCTTCTTTCTGTGATTTGAGCAGGTTGGTATGTGCTTACCAATTGGCTTTCGTAAGGAATGCTTCTGCCAAAGTTTTGCTTGGTACTCCTTAAAACTCACTCTAAACTGTTCCATTCTTGAGGTTGTTATGACATTTCTGGCATTGGTAAAGCACACTCTATTTAAGCTTAAATTAGTAAAGACTGAGAAAAAAAAAACATTGTTTACTGTAAATCTCACCTGTAACATTTTCTTACTGCCTCAACGGTTTTGTTGGACTCAAATTTACTGTTTCACATGGCTCACTCAGTTTCCTTGACTTTGACTTATTGCAGGCTTATTTTACATATGGTTTTGTTTAAAATCAAAATGGGTTGGTTTCAGCTCTGAGATAAAAAAAAAAAAAAAGATAAAGGCACTCATTACTCAATGTTGTTCAAAAATTATTGGCTATATCTGTTTGGAGCATTGCAGTGTTTTCTTAAATTTCTGGATTAACTTTGATGCCAGAGAAAAAGACAAAGATCAAAATATGCCTCAAACAGTGCTGAGATTGACAGATGTCAAACTCCTTCATATCTTACACCTATTAGAATCTTGTTTTCTTAGGCTGCTTGATTTTGAGCTTTTTCTTACCCATTTTTTCATTCTAACATCAAATCTTTTGATAAGTCCAGTACCCACAAACTGGTTTGTTGGTAATGAATTGTGGTAGATTGCTTATGATCTTTGTTTTCCTTCTGGTTATAGAACTGTCCGTGACTGTGATATTAAAGCTTTTGCTGATCACTGCCCTCACTTGCAGCAGCTTGATATACTTGGAACAAGAGCTGTCACATTGGAAGCTATTACATAGTAAGTTTCAGATTTTACTCACTTTTGCGTTGTCACCATAAGTTAAGTTTTTACATTTTTAAATTAAATATTTTTTTTTTTTTTTTTTGGCGGGGGGGAGAGGCAAATATAGAGGGAAAACATGCAAGTGTAAAGAGAGATTAACATTTTATCAGAAAGACATCAGGTAAACAATAGAATAATATAAACTGTCTCCAAAAATCTCCGCAGAGGATAGCTTGCTAAATAACATGCAAATATATGGGGGAATAAAATCTTCTTCAGAAAATCCATGCAGGGAATGGTTTGGCACCAAAGTGGCATACACAGACGTAATCCTAGCTTTAGAAATTGTCAGATAAATATCATTGCTCAGTCTGCTATGCACTTGAAATTTAAGAATACGAATAAGACTCTTGACATGTTTTGAGCTTTTAATACTTCTTTAGAGAGAAAATGCTTCTATAATAAGAAGCTTCATAATGTAAACTTTTGTTTTCTCTAGAAAACTAAATTTTATTTCAAAGAATACGAAATTTTTGCCAGTCAAAGGAATCTGAATTTTTTCACAGCACAGGTAACATTAGTAGTTGAAATATCAGTCAGAATAGATTGATTGGGGGAAAACCCAGCAAAGCATAAAAAGCACAACCTACAAAATATGAATTTGAATTGGACAGTCATCTGTGCAGTGATCGGTGCACTATGATGAAATTTAGGTCTCAATTTTTTTTAATTTAGATATTTGTAAAGTGATAATGCATGCAAGATATCTGAAAAGATTTGTTATTTCTTTTCTTTGTACAGTATTTTAGAGAAAAGCATTTGCCTCAACTTCCTAGATGTGTCTTTCTGTGTTGGGATAACTCAAACTTACACACATGAATTACGGGCGACATATCCTCACGTTGACATCAAAAGGAGTTTTCAAGATATCAGCTCTTCATGACATTGCAACAAGCATAATTGCATTTATATTAGATATGAACATGTAGAGAAAGCCAAAGCCTTAAAATGGTACTGATTTTAGTTTTAAAATTCCTTTAAAATGTTTGATTGTTATGACTGTCATAATTATATTTACACATCATTTTTATCTTGCATAGTGCAGTATGACAATAATGAAGTTTTTTTTTTAACCACACATTAAAATATTTATGTATATTTAACTTTTTTAGAAAACTTCACAAAGAGAGATCAATGATATTAAATCTTCTACCTCTGAAATGAAATGAATGTTACATTTTTGTTCAGCTAATTTTAGTGAAAGAGTTTTTGTGAGAATGCAATTTAAAGTCAGTTGCTCACAAATCATTTTGTTTTTCTTTGGCTAGCAAACTTATGTTTCACAAAGAGTCTTGACATGGAAATCCTTTTTTAACAGTCAGGTGACATTATAGTTTTTTTTCTCCAATCCACAGATTTAAAAAGTTAAAATTGAACAATGTCTGTGAAAAAAAGGCATTTTTAAAGCTGATTTATAAAAAAAAAAAAGGGGTTCCATCAGCTGTTCACAGAAAGCCTGAGACCCCAATTCTGATGTAAAAAGCTTTCTTACAGCCAACCACAAAAAAAAAAAAAAAAAATTCTGCCAGGGCAACCTTTTTAAAAAAGCATTCTTCCATAATTTGTATGCAAATTTTCACTACAACTTGTGCATATGGTAAAATCATCATGTAAACTTTTTAATTTATGTGAAAAAAAATTTCCTGCCAAAATGGAAAAGAGATGTTTTGTGAGCTGACAGTGTGTATTCTAATTTTGTACATATCCATTGATCAAACAGAGGCTGTGTTTATGCTTAATACAAATTCTGACGTTGTGATTTTTAGGGGAGAGGGGAATATTGTTATAAATTTATTCAGAGAAAAGTGGATTTCTTATGTTCAGTTTTGCCTTCATGCTCTCAACCATAATTTTATGTTAGGCTAGATTAGGTTGAAAGAATTTGGTTAAATAAACTATTGAAAACTTTTAAAAATACAAATGGAAAACTCTGTGAAGGTCATTGATAATGGAAGTAAAAAAGTCTGAGAGCATACATAAATAAATAAATTTTGCGTTGAGTAAATGTTCTCAACATTAAGTAAAAATAATGAGCTAAACATTTTTAGTAGAGAGTACAGTTTTGAGTAAGATAACATCCAATGATTATTTAGATGAGTGTGAAATTTTTTTTTTTTTATTCACGATTTTTTGTTAATAACATGGACACAGTAACTAGTTTTTAAAAATCTGTTACACTCATGTAGAAATGCATCAATGTAAAAATGGTTTAAAAACACTTCTTTTTTTCTGTAAAAAATTTTTTTTTATATTTTGCAAATTTGCAGAAAAGGAACATGTGTGTACAGATGTATCACATTTTAACCTCAAAGGTTTACACTGAAAAAAAAACCTTGTATGATTAAGTTATGGCCATTTTGCTTTGTTTTAATAGATTTTGGATGCTGAATATTTCTCATAATAAAAGAAATGATGAAAATTGTTATTTGCTAACAGATTCTTAAACATCCACATATGATGTGTGCAAAAAGCAGTACATTGACTTCCAATTTTTAAATATTTGTCTTTATATACTGTAGCTATCAGAATGCTTCAGTTGTCCTTTTTACCTAAAATCAGCCTTTACAGAAAGACGAAAATCAAAATAAATTGCAAGAAATCCATTTAAAAAGTTATACCCTTCCCATGCTTTGTGAGCCAAATTGACTCAGTGCAAGAATAGCAGTACAGCTACTAATTTCATCTGTGTGGATAACTAGATCAAAGTTAGGGCTATTTGTCAAGCCCACAATTGAATTCAAAGACTCCTGCAGGCTAATTTGCCAGGCCTTGTGTAGATTTTATTGGTAGATAGTCTGCAAGCTCGAATTCTTAATGGTCGTTCATGTTTATTGTGGGCCATTTCTTTTTGGTTTACGATGATACATTACAGAAAGCTTATAGGTCACAATTTTCATCATGATGATCATCATCTCCATTACCATTTTCATCAGTTTCATCATCGCCACCACCTTATTCATCATTTCCATCATCATATTGTCATCATCATCATCATCATCATCATCATCATCATCATCATCATCATCATCATCATTATCACCACCACCATCTTCATCACCTTGCTTATCATTGCATCTTCATCACTATCTTCATCATCATCTCCATTATCATCTCTCAGCGTTATCATCAACACCACCTTTATCTTTATCTCCATCACCATTAGCATCTTCCCTATCATCACTATCATCATCTTTATCTTCATCATTATCATAACCTCCATTATCGTCTTCATTGACATCATTATCACCACCACTTTCATCATAATTATATTCATCATCTAACTATTTGGATGTAACAAACAATAGTTTTGAGAGAAGTACATTTGAATTACATATGTATTTTTTTTCAATGCCTTCTTTTTTTTTTTTTTTTTAAATTTTAACATGTTAATTTTAGTTTGAAATGAACATATTTGTGTTGCTTTTATTTCTGTAAAGATCACTGAAACAGTTCCTAGAGAT
>BLXT01003760.1:436334-450037 GCA_019648995.1 Plakobranchus ocellatus | reverse complement strand
AAAAAATCTCCAAAAGCTTCAAAAAGCATCCCAAGCCTATTTGGTCTTTAGATTACAATCAATTTCCTGGAACAATGTTTGTCACCTTCAAAAGTCTTCTAGAAATACCTAGATCTAAAAAGGTAAACGCAGCTAAAAATAACAATAGCACTGTTAAATTAAAATAGGCTTATCCACAGCCAACTTAGAACTGATTGAGTATCATAGGTAAACAAACTTGATCAAAGATCAGCCATTCTAAGTCTACTAGATTTAGAATCAATACACATCAAATTCATAAACTTATTCACACTTATACTATCAACAGCCTTGAAGAAAATAAATATTTTAAAAAGATTGTGAATGAATAAAAAAAATGAATGAAAAACTTTTCTTCTACACATCAATCAAGAGAGACAACAATGTTCTTGTAGCTCACTTCTCCAAACTCATGATATATTGACCCTTCAATCAAAAAAGTGGAGGGCAAATTATATAATGCAGAAGCAATGCATCACTTAGAACTTACACATAAGCAAACAGCTCATGCTTGGCACTCATCAGACCCTTCAAATCACTTGGTGCAGGTCTCTTTCCCCCAGCATCTTTAGGCATGAGTACATCAGGATTAGCAGCAAATGTGCTAGTAGGGTGCAACAGTAGAAATGGCTTGCTCTGTTTCAAAGGAATTTTTAGAGCTAGAAAATTCTCAGATACCATTACATAATCAGGGAAAAGAAAGGGGGGATCCATGGACCTAATCAGAATTTCTCAAATAAATTGAAAACAAAATTTAAAAAATGGAATTAAGCACACACACACAAACACAAAAATGGTTTTTACTATTTTATCAAATTCAACAAGACTAGCTTACTTCAAGACTCAGGAAAAAATCCCATTCTGACCTACAAATATAAGGAAATGAAACTACTCTCAAATTGTAAAACTTGTGTGAGGCAAATAGAAAAATCTAGATATCATAATCACCGCCTAGGACATTAAAATGACCTTTGTGTGAAAAGCCTGTTCTGAGTCTCTTTTGTATGTGTTACATTCATCAGCTATGGCCACTTGTGGGTAAAGTCCACTGCACAAGATAATCTTCACCAAGTTCACATCTCTCAAGGTTAAGCTGCGGCTTCGGTTGGAAGTCTCCTGCTCAGATAAAAATGATACTTCTTTCAGAAAGAGCTCTTTTTAAATTTATTATTTAAAATTATCATAATTTTATTACTTTTTGAGATTTTCAAGCTATGTAAAAATATGACTAGCTGATTCAGTAGTGCTTAATGAGCCCAGACGTAGACATGCTCTAATAAGCCATCATCTCAAGAACAACTATGACAAAAGTAATATATTAAACAGGATATAACTGGATTTAAATTCAGTCAAAGGTTTTCGGCTCTTAAAGTTATTTTAAACTTAAAAAGTGACTAACAAGATTAAAACGACACAGAATTTCAAAACATATAATAAATATAAAAAGAATATTTAATTATCAAAGCGCATTAAACCTCATAAGTATATCAGTATTTACAAATTTTGACAGAGTACATTTTTGTGGCCATAGCAGAACCGTTCACTCAGTTGAGGCATTAGATTTACTTTTAAGTCCATACCAAGTTTTAGATTGAGGTAAACTACTTATCTTTGATTTGTTTTCTCCTCATCAAAGGTGGTAATCTTAAATCTTGATATTTAAAAACCTAGCATTGCCTTGCTTTGTCTACCAACATTAGAGTCCCAAAAATTTTTTTTTCTAAAAACCAGAGACTTATGTATGTCATATTTTAATATTAATGATTCTGATAGTGATCTTAATTCTGAGTTAACAGTATCATTTGAAATTTGTAATAATCTTGCGGAAACGATGTTATAGTGTACATGCCACTGACATGGTCAATGGCAACAATATCTATTCTCAGATACTGTATGTGCATCAGGGCAACAACTATACAGATTTATTTAACTCGACTAGCATGGTGGTAGCTCATTAATCAATGAAGCTTGGATGTGAGTGTATTCGCATTTCTTACCTCTTATAGTTTTATTAGGCCTAGACTTGTTTGAAATTAGTACTCAGTAAGTATGTCATCAGTAAACATAACAAGCACAAACAGGTGACTGACAGTCAAATTTTATAACAGCCAATTTTTGCCTCTGACAGACTACAGTGGAGGATGGGGAAAAAACTTCACAACTATTTGTGTTTGTTTCTTTCACATCCCTGGCCTGTAATAAGGCCTAGAGGGATTGCTTTGTTTCATGGTGTGAGTGACTTGTTTGGTGCATACATTATATGATACGATTATTATCCCACTAGGACTCAGTGTTCTAATGTTTACAAGAACCACTGAGATGCTTGAGAGGTGGCCTCGAAAATGGAAAGCACTTGATGAAAGTGCTGGAAGTTTATGTGTGTGCCATACTTCAGAGCATCATTTCTTCTTACTTGCTTAACACCACGCAAGTTAAAAGAGTCTATAAATTTTTTTCTAAAAATGGTATAGTAAAATTATTGGGGTTTTTTTGTTTTTTTTTGCCAAATATGCAAGCAGATTTATCTAGACAGTTTATACAATTTTTAAAATATCTAGGGTCATTAAGAATCCTTCATAGGTTATTAATTAAGCAGAAATCAAATCAAAACATTGAGTACTAAAATTTTAATGCTTTTAACGTGCAAAGGAAAAATACAAGATTAAAAGAATCAATCTGAATATTGCATACCTGTAGCTGACTGAGGTCATTTGAAAGTCGAAACTCCAGGTCTTTAATGTCTCCCTCTTTACTATCTTCCTCCTCATCACTGATTTTGTATTCCTTAAGAGAGGTGCAAAAAATGACACAGTTTTTTTTTTAGCTTTTCTTTTATCCTTGTTATAAACATACATTCAGCATCAGGTTTTGGCTAAAGTAATTTCAAAATTTTTCTCCTCATCACTGATTTTGTATTCCTTAAGAGAAAAGTAAAAAAAAAAGACTTAAAAGACTTACAGTTTTTTTTAAGCCTGATATGCATTGTTCATTTACTTTTCTTTTATCCTTGCTATTAAAACAAATTCAACACAAGGTTTAGGTTAAGGGTATTTTACTATCTTCCTCCTCATCACTGATTCTGAATTCGTTAAAGGAAAAACAAAAACATTATAGTTTTTTTTTTAGCCCTTTATGCATTGTTCATTTACTTTTCCTTTATCTGTGCTATAAAGATACATTCAGCACCAGGTTTTGGCTAAGGGGAAGATAAGATTTAAATATATTTCCTGATACAATGTCAGTAAGGTTGTGACAAGAGAGTGTCTTTGTTCGAAATTGTTACTACCCTTGTTTGGCGATAATTTGGGGATGCAATAAAGGCTATCAATAATTACTTATCCTAGTTACTAATTGTTGCTATCGGAAGATCAACTGGGATCCTCAGATTCTTAGTTAGAACTCCTTTAGATTTAGAGGAGCCAAAATTTGTTGTAAGGCAGTTAACTTTTTTGAAGATTGACAATACAAATGACTATATTTCAGGGGTGTTTAAGAAAAGCCATACTTCAGTAGGTATTAAATATGCTAACCTGTTACAAACTTTAAGCACCACAGTAAATGTTACGTGAACAACTGAACCAATTTTTTTTTGTTTTTTTGCAGCACATACATTATACAGTTCACATCTATGTGTTCTTAAAAACTAAAGAGAAAGTCATACCTCATCTTCTAATGTGAGGACTTTTCTACGCTTTCTCTCTCTCATCTTCTCTTTGCGAAGCTGAGCTAGTCTTTTCCGCTCTCCATGCTGTGCCCGCCTTTGCTCACTGCTCAAATAGCGCTGAGTTGGCTCTCCACCATCCAACAAATGGTGATCCTAAATCAGAAAAATAATAAAATAATTAAAAAAAAACCAAAAAAAAACAAGAACTTACCTCAGGTAACTTCAAGCTTATCTTTAAATAACTAAAACTGTGCATTTTATTTTCTGCTTTACATTTTTGTGAGACCTATTTAAGACATCTCTTTCATTTTAAAAATTCATAATAACTATTGGATATATATACATTGGGTACGCCGATGTCCTTAGGTGCCTCAGCCAAAGGTTGAAGATGAAAAAAAATATGAATCATGAAATATTTTTTAGTAACTTCATCCTCTCCGACTGCTTCAACTAAATTTTTATTTCCATTTTTTGTCTCAACAGTTACTCACTCTAAGAAGATCGCTAAATTGGCGTTTGAGCTTCATCATCTCATAAAACCTCTGTTCCTCCAGTCCTCGCCTTTTGCTCCATTTTCGTGTGCCTTGTCCTTGTGCTTTGACCTAAAGAAAATATATGTCAAGGAGAAGTGTTTTGCATTTCACTAAATTCTTATGAGGTAAAAATTAACCATATGTATTGCAGATTCATTACAACAAAATGGATCAAGATCTTCTTTTAGTGGCCCTTAACTATCAGAGTCCGCACTGTCTTTATTCCTCGTGAAAAGTGTAATCACTGTATTTCAGACTTTCCACTTCTATGAGAACCTATCACAGTTCTCACTGACTTCCTTCAACAAATGGGCTCATTTTATGAGTTTTTTTAGGACATTTTGGAGCGCATATGAACTGAATTAAAAAAAAAAAATTAAAGTTCTGAGAAAACTGGATGGTTTCAATCTTTGGATCTGTAAATCAAGTTTTATTTTTATCAAGTTTTACAAGAACACTAGTAAAACTGCTTGAATCAGCAAGAAGCAAAAACGTCATTTTGTACCTGAATCCATTCATCAAAAGCATTCAATAAAGTAAAAGGATCTCCATGATCTGACTCTAGGGGTTTTCTGGCAGTCTGTAAAGTGAGAAAAAAAGGAAAAGAAAAAGAAAAAACTTAAAAGTGATTTTCTTTCCTTAAATAATAAAAAAAAAACATATGTAGGCTGATAAAAAAAATTATTTCTACTTTGTGTTTTGGTATAAAATAATCTGATTTCTTAGATGAATAGCAGTCATTAAGGACTGCAACTGCTTTTAATTTTATGTTTTTTTGTATGTACAGTAGACCACACCTAAACCAAAAAACCGCCTGCATCAAAAAGAAATTGAAGAGCTTTCCATTTTTCCCTCTTATTTTTTCTTATTTAACATGCGGTAAAACAAAAGCATTGGCTGCCTTACTATTGCTAAAGCGAAATAAAAACTAACGGGAAAGCCCAGTCACTGTCCGACCAACGCTTTTTTTTTACACACCTTGCTATTCCCTTTCTTTCTTGCATTACTCCACACAAACCCAGCACTGTTACCAGTATTTCACACTACAACAGGCCAGGCCCAATGTCTGGCTAGCTCTAGGTCTACTGCACACACCTGCCCTTCCCTTCCCTTCCACCCCTAAGTTATGCAGTGGGACCATGCCCAGACACTACCTACATGTCTAAATCCTGCCAGCGCAAAGCTAAGCAAACATTGTTGCATCACAGCTAGTAATATAGCCATCTCTCTTGTTGAGGACTTCAGTACCAGAAAACTTAGGTGATGATTTAATTGTAAAAGTAGAGGACTTCAGGACGGAAAACTTACTTAGGCGATGATGAATTTGTGAAAGCTCTAGTATTATAGTTTGATAACAGGCGCAAGATGAAAGGGAAAGAGAAGGAGACAGAGAGATGGTTAAAAAAGAGACAAAGGTTCTTGAATAGGCGTGTGCATTCACATTGTGTTGTGGCGATTAGTTCACATAGATAATCGGGAGCTTGTTACTCTTCTTTATTAATCTTGCTTATTTAATGCGTTATGCTTAAACCAAAATATGTTTCAACCAAAACAGAAATCATATTCCCTAGAATTTCAGTTTAAACGTGTTCCACTGTAGTTATTTTCTTAAAAGCCATGCTGAAAATTTATAAATACTCTCACTAAGGTCAGATTTAAAAAAAATACTTGAAGTTTTACAATGTATCCTTGACTTTTTAAAATCATCATTTATTTAGGTTGGTAACAAAACATCCTTTTTTATTATCAGACTCAAGCTTATCAGTTTTCCATATATAGATGATTCACAGAGGAATTTACACGTAATGTGCCTGACAATGCACTCATGAAACTGTAGTGCTAAGGACTCCAATCAAGACTTGCCACAGCTATTTAATGATAAGATATACTTACCATAGCCTCAGAATCAGTGTAAGCTTTATTGGTGAATGGAGACTGAACACTCATTGCAGCTGTTATAGACAATATTGGGTCAATCATCTGTAGGTATATACACAAATAAAGGTATTTGCACTTCAAATCTGGATGTCTTGCTACAATTATGAGATCAAGCAATGAATTCATGGATGAATAAAAATATACTTGTATCAAAGTGGTTACATTTATAAGTAAAATCTTGATAAGGTAATAATAATAATAAAGAGTGAAAGCTTGCACATTGAAATATAACCAAATAATTCACTCTTCTTCGCTCTTCTGAAAAACCAATTTAAATATTTCCATATTTCATATCGCAGCTTCATAACTTGTTAGACACCATGTAAAAGTTGTACTCATACCAATGTCCCTTTCCTATGATACAAAATTTATTGGAGTAGCTTGTACCAAAGTGAAGATAAACTCCAGCAAAAAAAAATTTAGTGAAATAGCTTGTATGAAACATTGTAATGGTTACTGCTAAAGCTATAGAATCATGCAAAATATTCAAATAAATTATATGCTTTTGTTTCATTTTGCATGTATAATTTGTAATTTGCAACTTTTTTTTTTTTTTTCTGTTTACTTAATATTTACTAACAGTTAATTCCTTTCAAGCAATATTCACTGCTGCAGTTTTTCATACCAATGTGCCAAAAAACTAATTCTATTTTCTGAAGACTTGGGTGTTGCTCATTTGTAAACACTATCAATTTAAATTTTTATTGTACCAGCAAAAGAAATGTATGCAACATATTCCATTTGACATTAAATCTAGATGACACAATCATCTGGCTGCTATATAGTTCTTTCAATGATTCAGACATGCATATGACACAGCAATGCTCACATTAAAGATGGAACCCATGATAAGCATCTTCCCAATGACTACATCTACAGGCAGCATAGAGAGCATCTGCCCTGTTGGTGTTAGGCTCTCATCACTTGTTAAGGCTCCCTGCTCCTTCAAAAATTGGATAGAATTCTCCAGACTGGATATGCTGGGTGGTTCAATAAATGGGAATCTGTGGAAAAAAAAGAAAAAAAAAATGTGATTAAAGAGAGAGGTCTGGCTTTGTGCAGTAGAGTTGCTTCAGCACACAATTGATTACAGACCTTTTGATTTCACTAAAGCACAGTATCATGTTCTAGAATGAAGCTTATCTTCATGCATGGAATAGATTATAATGCTTATGTATAAAATATTGCAGTGAATTGAATTCACTATAGTAACAAGCCCACCATGAGCAAAAGTCAGTGAAAAAGAAAAAAAAAATAAATGTGAAAAGCAAAAAAAATGATAATACTTTGAAAACATATATCTTATTGATCTATGCATGACAAATTTTAAAAATAACCTCTTTTGCATTATATTCAGTAAAATTTACACTTTTTCCTTCCTCCTTTATTTCATAAGTTTTTAAGACTAAAAGCGAGACATTTAATTTAAATTTGCCTTTTCTTTCCCTTCAATTCATCATGTTTTTAATTGGAGATTTTAATTTTTATCATATTAATTTATTTCATCAACTTCCTGTGCATCCTCATGATTCTTGAACTTATAAATGCATTTGTTTCCTTCAGTACTGAATTGGAAAATTTTCATTTTTTTTTATATCGATTTCATATGATCTCTAGCATACCAGATTCAGATCTAAAGTGATATAGGGAAAAACTAATGTATATATAATAAATAGAGTCTAAGAGGAAAAAAAATATCTTAACTCATTGGCTACTTTACCCGCAATGTTTGAGGGAAAATTTTGTGGACGGCAAAACACCAATCCCGCCACTCCTGAGGATTCCAATTTCCGAATTTTTTTCCCAAGTAAATATTGCATTAGTTGCGGTATAAGTTAGGGCGTCTGTTAGCTTTGCCATTTAGTTTTCAAATAACATAGGCGAAGTTTGTTTCAGACGATTATTACGAGCACGAGAGCAATTTTACAACACCTCTAGCAGCTACCAGTTTCAGACTGATTTTTAGATGGAGTCTCGTAGATTTAGACAATGATGAAAGTTAAGATATTGATAACATTGTGGGAAATGTATAAGATCCACATTATGAGCCCCCAAAGCGTAAAAAGGCCAAGTCTAGTCTCCCCAAAGGTAGAGGGAAAGGAAAGGTAGGGGAAAATGGAGCCTCACCATGGATAAGTCTAGATCTAAACCCCTGCCTCAAGTTGGAGCTAGATCTAAATCAATATAAAGATCTAAAAAATCAACCAAATGACATAGACTCTAAAATTTTTTTGTAATATAATTTTTATTATCTTGAAAAAGTATGGTACAAATTTCATAGATATATCTTTACTAACAAATGCAAGTGATTTTTTTAAATTAACCCCGAAATGTCTGGTACACAGGAAATTATTAGGAAAAAAAAAAGTCTGGTAATGAGTGGGTTAAGGTAGAGGAAGGAGATGGATTGTGGTTTATGTTTCATAGAATACTAAACAGAGCAAGAGAAATATCATATATGAAGAAAAAACAAAAGTTTTCTACTTTCTGGCATCTGGTAGTCCCATTGAGATCATCTGTAAAATGAGTGAGTCCAAGGGTACACGCTGTAGTTCTGGTGTTGAGTAATCCTGGAAATCATTGTAGTCTGCTTCATCATACAGACGATAGCAGACGCCAGGACCTGTACGACCTGATAAAAAAATGTTGGTGAGTAAATATTACATCAGAGAGGCATGCATGTAGTTTTGCAGTAAAAATGGCTGTGTACCAAATTTTGAAAGCAATGGCTGTATTAGAACTCTAACACTTTTACAAGAAAAAATTCAAACTTTTACTGCAGTTGTACGATCAGATACAAAAAGAGTTAATTGAGTTGTGATCCAGAGGTCTACTTGTTTAAATCCATTACATTCTTGGTATAGTTAGAGCTTGAAAACTGTTTCTTGTTCTAATTTTACAAAAAAATAGAGGAGGCATTTAAGTATTTTGGTTGCTTTTTAACAAAAGAGTCAACAGCTATCTCTATAGGCCTACCTGCACGGCCTTTTCTTTGCTCTGAACTGGCTCTGCTTATCCAAAACTCTTGCAAACGTTGCATCTTGTATTTGGGATCAAAGCTCATTTCTTTCACCTAATGGTAAATTAAAAAGCAGTTGTATTAACCTTTCTTGCGCAATGAAAGTCAGCCCAAGTGGGTTGTACAAGCATAGATTAACAGATCTCTTTGTTGTAATTACAGTGTACAAAATGTTGAAGAAAAACCGCTTTGAGAAGAATTTATTTTGTTATTTATACTCTACACTCTCACCTCCAACAATCAGTAACTTTATTAACCATGCCACGAAACAAACGTCTTTTATCAAAATTTTCATTAAGACATATGAAAGGCGCCTGCAAACACAAGACAAAGGAACATCCGAGTCCAGTTAACCACCACACTTTCCTTTTACCACACTGATAGGAGCAGCTTTCAAGAAGAGTATTGGAATCAAAACCACCTACTGATCATCTCGTGTTCCATTTGAGGCTGGATCTTACAGCATTTTAATCCAAATTCTTTAGTCTTTCATTTATTCATATTCTAAAACAATTGCAAGCTGCATTTAAAAGTTATTAAAATTTAAAAAGCACATTTTTTTCCTATCAGTTGAACTAAATAGCCTGTTTTCACGTACTACACAACACAAGACATCATGAGTTGTATCAGAAAAAAAAGCTACTTTTCTACTGCATATATCACAGTTGAAAAAAATGATTGCACAATATTGAGTTCCCATTTTAAATTTGTGATAAAATGTAGAATTCCACGCAGAAACCGCAATGCCATTCCAACTAACATTGGGTAGTTAGTTGCCGTGTGTGTCAAATTTAAAGAAAATCGGTACATAAATCTCATAGGAGATAGACTTCTAGTGACCAAAAAACATGCATGGAGCAAAAGACAATTCAAGTTTCTATAGAAATAAATGAATAGTTCAACAAATCATCGATACAATCTCAAATATCATACACTCTTGTTTTTACTGTAGAATCTAAGGCAGACATGTCCAATAATACCAAAAAATGAATAAAGGTAAGAAAAACTAGTTTAGTTTAGGTTCGAATCACGAGTAATTGAATACATAAAAATAATCAATAAATCTTGATATTCAAAAAAATTTAATACTGAAACCAAAAATTGGGATTTTTCGAAAATTTTTTGGGGAAATCGATTATGTACATTTTTCTCTATCTGAAGAGCAAAAGAAAGGCTAACACTGTGAAATTGGTACTTAAATAGGTGTAGCCTGGAAGTCAGGTGCTCCCCCCCCCCTCCCCCCAACCCTTAAAACCTAAGCAAGCAGGATGCTAGTTCGATGTACCTATAATTTTAATATATCCTATTATTGTAAAGCTACACACTAATGGTAAAGAGCAAGAGCAAGCAAGCCCACTGTTAACAAACCTTACCATAAGCCAGGGATGTGAAATCCCCCACACATGCACACACACATCCACCTATTTCGTTGAAAAAATTTATGCGAGAGCGTTTCATAAGCAAAAAGGATGCTATGCGCATAACCCTATTTTAATAGCAATGATACCAAGACCATCAGCTTCCAGGCTTTCCTCACAACAGGGTGTGAACACACAATGGATACAACTACCTTCATTGATCTATACTTATCTCGGATCTTACAGAGACTAAAAATATTGGTTGCTATTCTTAAACTTGACCATTCATGTTTCAACACCTTGATTAACTATGAACAAGTGGAGGGTCTAGGTTTGAAGTCTTAGAAATACAGGGCGTGAGCTAAGCTGTGTAAAAAAGCTGGTCCTAATACAACAGCAAAAGCATGAGTTGGCTTACTTAAAAAATGCATGTTGTAGATCTACAGGAATTGCACGAAAAAAGTTAAAGCTTCATCATTTCCACATAAACCAATACATTACAACAATTTTAAATGAAGGTATATAATATTCAATTATTGTGTCCCTCTGTGAGTGTTAGCATGTACAATAATGTCAAGAATACAATATGTTCAAATTCAAGTTACAAACTTTACAGCCTCCTTTTCTTTTGAAAAACAAAAACAATATGTCATTAAATTCAGTATTCCATATGAAGAGAAGAATGAGTCCAACATTAAGTCCAATGGAAGGTTGGAGTTGATTAAAAAAAAGGCTCAATGAACAAACCTTGCCAGAATCTACAATGAAGCGAACCCCATCAATGGTAACTGATGTCTCTGCAATGTTGGTTGACACAATGCACTTGCGCACTCCTTCAGGTGCAATATCAAAAACTTTGTCCTGTTCTTCAACTGATAGTGCTGAATGTAAAGGCAACACAATCCAACGCTTCATCTGCTGTGCGTATGCTCTAGCTGCCTCTACAACAGACATTATTTCTGACATACCACTCAGAAATATGAGCAGGTCTCCCCTTTCTGAAGATGGGTACTAGAGAGAAGCAAAAGGTAGAAAAGTATTTATTAACATGAAAGCACATCCTGAAAATTTTTTTAAAATGTACTCAAAGAAAATTTGTACATTCATACAATTTTAAAAATATTTAAAAATACATCCACATCCACAATATCAAAGACAATGAATTTGGAGAAAAATCTTGATGATATTTTTATATTTACAAGTGGAGCTGAGAAATAATTCCATTTGGAGTAAAAAGTAGACAGATTGCAGAAAATTTCTTCTTAACATCCGTATTTTTTTAGAGTTGCATGTGTACAAAATGCTAAGCTAGTGTGATCACCTTGTGATCAATTTTCTGCATAACACGTAAGTATGGAGTAGGATCAAGGCGTCTTGAATCACTGGTGTCATCACGGGTGATGGGACAGTATTCCAATTCAATGGGATAAAGTCTTCCAGGAACCTGAAAAGATGTTTGATAGAAATGCTTTTATAAAGAAGTAGAGTATGTAAATAATGTGATAAATCAGCAAAACTCTGGCACATCATAAAGGACTTTAATGTCTTAATTATAGTGTGGTCTTATTTTCATACAGTGAAATACTTAAAAAAAAAAAGCAACTTCTTTTAAAGATCTTAACTAGAATCTCATTATCACATACAGAAGATGAAACTTTTGAAACATTAAAGTGCTTTTTTTTTTTTCAAGACATGAATTGTGTGTTTTTTTTCCCCAAGAAGATTAAAAATGGCTATAAATAACTTTTTTGAGAATATAATGGTCTATAAAACAAGCTATAACCCATGTTAAATACTGGTTTGAGACTTCTTTCTCAACCGTTAGCCTATTCTTATCTCACTCAGACCTTAGGCCATTGAGATTATTAAAAATTATGGGAATTTAAGGGTGTAAAAATTCTAATACAGCTCTATCCATCCAAATGCAATTGTTTAGATTTAATCAAGACAATACTTCAAGATATTAATTATTTTATGAGCATGTCAATAAAGACTCCTATCCCATTTATGAAAAGGAATAAGAAATTTGTGGGTGTATAGTGTTAAAACTAAATTTGAAATTATTTGGTGAATGGGGACCGCATGATGAAGATAAAATATGTTTACTCTAATCAGAACATACTTCAAAGATAGTAAAGTAATATGTAAAGATGGGACACTTCCTTCTTTGAGTCAATAAAAAATGCGTGCAAAGGCCATGCCTCCTTTGAGCAAGTACACAATGACTGCGCCGCGGATTCTAGATCTAGATCTAGGCTTGTTTTAATGGGTGAACCGGGCAATGTAAAGCAACAGAAAAAAAGATTCACCGTAAAATGTTTTTTTCAACCTAGATTCCAAATATCGATATCTGATTTAGAATTTATTGATTTTATTGAAATTGTTTTTTAACTTGAGATTTTTTTAAAGTTTCTTTTTTTCTTTCGAGGTAAATTTATATTTAAATGGGACTGTTGCATTTTTCCATTGAACAGCCAGATCATAGAAACCGAATGGCAATAACATTTTACGTATATTTACTTTCCCAAATTTACTCTAGATAAGAATAGATCTACATCTAGAATCTAGACTCTATGAGAACTAGACTCTTGTAGAAATAACCTCACTAGATCTAGATCAAGATTTGCCATATCATAAAAGTTCTTTTTTTTTAATAATAATTTATTTTAATTGAATTCTCTACCTTTCTTTATCTTCCGGGAAGCCAAAATTTCTATATTCTGCTATGGTTGTTTACAAATTGTACACTCCCGTCGCTTGGTGGCGCTCTTGTCAATGATAACGCAAATTTAGCCTAGTGTCCTATCTGTACTCTAATTTAGTATCTGTGCATACTTGTTGTGGTGTCTCAAATTGTCACTCACCAAGAGTCAGTCAGTGATCACACTGCTTCTATATTTTGTTGAAAAAGTTTTTTTTCATGAATGCTAAATATAAGAGTAAAGCTGGGTGCAAAATTCTGGTATGCAACAAATTGGCCTTTGAATCACAGATATTATCATATTTGTGTCAGACAGAGGATTTTTGCCACAATTTTTTGAACACATAGGATTTAAAAAAAGACAAAAAAAAACCAAAAAAAAAAACCTCAGCTTTTTTCAAATCCACTTTGTTTCACAAGAGCCATTTTAATAAAATGAAAATTAAAAAAAAAATGTACTCAGCAGCGTATC
>BLXT01003760.1:251984-264830 GCA_019648995.1 Plakobranchus ocellatus | reverse complement strand
TGACCACATAGCGCATAGTTAAAATCAACAACGTATATTTCTCTCGCTCTCGCTAGCGCTCATTTTCGTTCTCTCTCATATTACTGCACAGAAAAAAAAAACCTACTATAACATTATTAATCCCAGAAAGAGCTTGATATTTGTAAGAAAAAAAAAAAAAGATTTAAAGGTACGACGTAAACACCTTTTATCCGAATGGATAAATGGTAAAAAGAAAATTCCAAAGGTATACAGGTGTGAAGAAAGTGGCGATATTAGTGATAAAGAAAAGCCTCTAAATTGAGGAGAAGGTTGAGGCCCCCCTGCGTGTGTCTGTTGGGGTTTGAGCATAATATTTTCTTCACTCCGGAGCCCCAGGGCGTGAGGGGACTCGGCCAAGCGATGTGTCTGCCACGCCCCTAGTCGTCCAGCAACAATGGGAAAACTCTGATAATGTTGAGAGAGTCTTCTCTCTTGGATCGGAATAGACCGCTTATTAAAAGTCAGGGCTATATTCAATTTGCTTCGAAAACTGAAAAAATAATGTGTTCAGTATTTTGAAACTTTGATTACCTTAAAGAATTTTTTTTAATTATGTAAAAAAAAATCAGTTAAATAAAAGAACGCGAAAAAAAGCATTAAGGTTGGGTTAATAATGACCATTATAAAATAAATGGGTTGCTAAAATGTAGGCAAGAGAGAAACAGAAGGAAAAGGGACTAGTAGTGTGAGAACGAGAAAATTAAAAACCAGCAAGACTGCAAATATAATGCTGTAATATCACATCTTCATAACAAAATTTTAAACAGTAAAGTATAAGGTAAATCATGTGATATCTTTAAAAAATATACAAATGCTTTCTGTTTTTCCACTTTACCGAAACACATGTATCTCATCCGTGCCAAAAATGCCGATTTTATCTAATTATGTCCAAGGTCTTAAACGGCTAGATTTGGCTCTCAAAAATACAGAACTGTCTTTTTCAGCGATATGATCTGCAGGGTTTTGTCCCTTCGCCGACCATTTAACGAACATTTCCGGGATTACGACGCCAGATAACGTCTGCCGAGTAATTGCTGGAATGTGCTACCATGATGAACTCGCCACCCATTAAATGTCCATTTTGGGGTCCAAGCGGCGCTGCCTCCACGGTCAACTGGTTACTTTTAGTCCAGATAACCCCGCTAGATTTTCGACAGCTTCCCACCCCACCGCCCTCACGGGAAATAACAGCACTGTATAGCCCACGTTATGTTATTGTTGCTTAGTCCAGTGAACCATATTGCTTCCAAATCCTTTCGTAGCGTTGAGTTAGAGAGAACCCGCTGGTGGGGGCAGTCGAACGACCCTTCAGTGTCACGAGAAGACTCAGGGGTTTTGCTGTTTCATTTCCTTCTGCCTGATTTGAGTTATGCTTAATGTTAAATAAGATTTTTTAAGTTGATATTCAAAAGGTGTAATCGGGAACAATAGATTTAATGGTTAGTGGTTAGTGGTGCCATAACATTTTTCATCAGGGCCCATTCGATTACCATTTAAATATTGAAGATGAAGGTGATGAATATAATGATGATAGTGGTAATGGTCGCAGTGATGCGTTGATGATGATGGTAAAATGGTGTTGGCGTCGGTGAAGATTATGACGATGATATCTTGTTTAAGATGATGATAAAGAAGGGGAGAACGAAGAAGTAAGGGCCAGGCCTTATTCTTAGTAGAACGTCAATGTGTTTACTTCTTTTGCGATTAAATAAATCTTAAATGTTATCCTTTCACCATTGAAAAAGGACCTCTAGATGCAAAAGAAGGAGCATCACAATCATTTTGCTGTGCTGAGAGAATTTTATCTTTTCATTTTAAATAATCCATGAAATCAAAGATTAAGCGTCTCTGAATTTAGGAGGATAGACATTTAGCATGTGTGACCATCGATTCTTGCTATCGCCTTGATGATCGCCTAGTCAATTGTTGGGCTGGGCTAATGCTATAAAAAAAGACAAGCAAGGAGTCTAGAAAATCTGAAGATTAAACCAGCAAAAATGTAATGCATCAATTTTGAGAGTTAGTGTTATTGGGAATCCTTATGAATTATTAAGATACAACAAAGGCAAATAATAACAAAACGAAAATAAACAATATATTTTAAAAGGTTAAATAGCACAAATCAAATTGAATTGAAAGAGGCAGAGGAACACACAATTTGAAAAAAAAAAAAAAAAAACAGGAAAGAGGAGGTCGGGGGGTTTGAAATTGTAACAACACGGGTTGTGTGAATTAACTGAGGGTCACTTTACCTGACTTGACTATCTCCCTACTTCAGAGAAAATAAGGGTTCAGTTTAGATTCTTTCACTTGGTTAACCTCTCGAGCATCCAACCCTTATTCACCATCTCTACATGCTTACTGGTAGTCCTTATACAAACACTGCTGAACCCCTGCCATAAGCATAAGCATTCTTAACCCTTACAACTATTTAGGGACATTATTAATAGGGAAGCAAGAAATATCGTAAACGATTCGGTTTATTCTGTTTGAGAAAAAAAATTGCGAAAAACAGAAGAGAAAAAATGAATATTATGAATTAATAATGATTTATACAAAATAGTTTTGCAACAAATATTCCATTTTTCTTTTGAGCTATGGACGGATATCTTGCTACCTTTTCGGCGGTTGATGTTACAAACGACCAATTGATTTCCTCCCAAACCCAGCAGCTCGGCTCTTTTTTTTTTTATCTGCTTGAAAATTTTGTATTGAATTGTTTCCGCCTTTTTTCATTTGCATAACTAATCTATTTAGTTTCGCTCTTAAAAGCATACAGGATCAGACGAATAAATTTAAATGTTATGTGCCTATGTCAGGAAAAAGTTTGACCACAAAAATACAGCTTTACAGTCGCGACCACATTTGCTACAATTGACCACTAATAACGAGTGCTGAGCCCTCAATAAGCTCACCTCAGGTTCACCTTCCGCTATAAACACCAGATCTTTCGCGCCCAAGACGCCTGAGGGCGCAGACAGTCACATTTACAGAGCGTGCCTCTGGCTCAGGTAGTCGACTTTGATGGTCACTCCCGTACAGCCAGAACAAAGATAGAAAAACCAGTGCTTGGCCAACATTGGAACCAAATGACATGCCTTTGACACGAGATGTCACGCTAGAATAGCTGATTTGACCAGCGATCCATCGAGAGATACCTGTGTATGCGGAGGTCTATGCTCATGTTCCCCTCACTAGTGTTTCTCTCAAAGAATAAAAAAAGCGACTGTCTGAAACGGCTACCATAATTAATATGATTTAACGTTTAACCCGGATGCTTTTTCAGAATTATCTGAGCTCCACCAACGAATGACATTTCACTAACTTAAAATACGCCTGCATGTCGATTGCCCTATGCCATAGAATTAAAAGAGGAAAATGGATTTAAAAACACTATTACATGGTGTAATTAATGTGTCACAACAGTGATCATGTCATAATACTGTGCTTTTGTGCCTGTTCATCAATAGGAGACGTTCGTATTTGGGATGTTTGACATGACGATGGCTCTAGTTAGCAGGAAAAATGAGGAGCCAGGCTAAAAAAACACAAGAGAAAAAGAAAAAGAAAATAGTTTCGCACATAAAAATGAATATTTCCAAATCACTGAGCTTAGAAAGAGAAAAATGAAAATAGTTTTGAATATCAAGTGTACATTTCCATAGTGCTGAGGTATCAAGTATAAATCAGGCTGTTTCAATAGAACAATGACGATAACAGCTTAGAAGGCAGTTTGTATTGCTTCTTTGTATTCTCAAATTTCAATGAATTAAAGTAGCACCGTGATATGGCTTGGGGAATAAGTGACCAGTAAATTACCAGCAGTGGCTCAATCAAAAAATTAGATCTAAAGATGGGCAGCTGGCCAGTTAACATTCTCTGAGTGACACTTAACCTCTCAATAAATCCACATTCCCTCTCTTTGACTATGTTCCAAACCCTTTTTTTTGTAATGATCTGAACATTCCTACACCTCCTAATTTTCTCACTTTATTGCGGTCAAAGACACTCAAAGCTACAATTTTAATGTATTCTTTCGATCCTTATCAACACACAAACTGTCAAATATGTCAAGTTAGTCCTTTGCTTCCACAAATTAATGCCAGCGTCACAGTTGAAATGGCATGGACGATCACATTTTGACATGACTATTATTGTGACAGTCTTTGACCAAAAAGGCTACAATATCATAAAACCAAGTCGTTTCTGCCTCATGTCAACCATCATATTCACGGCACACACTGATAACCATCCATAAACCCCCCAACAAGCATTAATTGATTTCATAGAGATGCCAACAGATGCTGAGATCTAAAGCTGTTAATCCACCCTAATGAAAGAAAGAAATAGTTGATAAAATTTACATAAGCCCTGAATATCCAAAAGGAGCGTATACTTTTTCTTTTTAAATTTAAAAGAGAAGGTGATCGGAAAAACTAAACTTATAATCTATTGAATTTGGTAATGTTAACTTACTTCTGTAATGTATAATTTTAAGATGATAAGTACGTTAAGAACTATACTGCATTCTTATAGGATGGAGTTGTTCGATCAAATCTTATGATTTCAAGAAGTCCATGTTTCCCCTGTTTTTACACGCTCCATCTCCCCAAATAATGTCTGCACTTAATAGACCCCCATCACCGCAGACCAAGAACGAACAGGTGTCCTCTCTACAAAAGATAGCGCCCCTCCGCTCCCAAAATGATAGCTGTGTTAGTTGTTCTTCACGGACCGCTCATGTCATTTCGCCAGCGCCTAAAGCATTCTTGCTTGCCTCAGATCGTGACAGGGACAAAACCTTGCAATTTTAGCGACTCTTGGAGCCCAATTTACCAAGGGTCCCATGGCGCTGAGCAAGCGCCGACAGCAATATGAACAGCAGGATAATTCTTCAGTTCTCGCATTTCTTTAGATATTCAAAAGTGCAGATTAGAGAAGTTGAATTAGAAAGAAACATTTTCAAATACGATGGTCCAGAACCTCAGGGTATCGGCCTCTTCCATACCAGACCTTTTTCGTCCAACTTTAGACCCCTCTTCTCTATTTCGATGGAATAAAGCTTATCTTAGAGGGTTTCGGGGTTTTAAAGTAGGACTGACTAAAGCTTTCAGTGTTAACGTACCTTGTGTAAAAGCACGAAATGAGGCTGCCTGGGTCATTCAATTTTGTGATACCTAAAACTTATCAAAATTCGACGTTAAAGTTTAACATGAAGCGACGGAAACTACAGGTAAAAGAGTTGAGGAAACGTGGATTGTTACGATTTTGGAAAACTCCGCCTCTAAGATAGGACAATGACCTTTGCAAATAATAATTATTACCTTGAATCTTGAGGTGGACAATTTAAAGGAATGGAAAAAAAACAAAGAGAGAAATGCGAGGGTTAGAAAAGACTTTCAAACAAACAATGCCTAGGTTCCCATAGTCTCGTGAAAACATGGGGGCAGTTGTTTTGTTCCTTGAAATAGCATGAACGTTGTGACCAAGGACAGTTTATTAGGATCCCAATCAATACGTTTTAAGAGATAGGATGAATTTTTTGGGGGCAGGTAGCATAACCCTTTGTGTGAGTGTATATGTGTGTGTGTATATTATGTGTGCAACGCTTTCTTGAGTTGCTAGAGTCATAAGGCCCTTTTTATAAAATAAAACCCCAAAAGTAACATTTCAAATTTATTTGCAAAACAACAATATGAGTTTCAAAGAAAAGCTTCGTAAAAATCTGAAAAGTAGCAGTTTTATATGAATTGTTTTGTTTGCTCTAATACGTTTTAATTTTCTTATCCTCCAAAATCTTTCAGCAAGTTACAGTACGAAAATGAAAAGTAACCCTCGATTAAAGTTTTGAAATGAAAGCAAGTTTATTTTACGTTAAACAATCGCTATTAACCTTGAAGTTCTTTATTGTTAATTCTTGTCGCATATAATTATTGTTTTTTAAAAAATTAGCAATTTTTTTCCAATGCATACTATGGATCGATAGCATTTATTTTCTTTAGACCCACAGAAATCATAAAAATATAACTATTGGTTTTGAATGCAAGCTAGCTTTCACAAGCATTATAAAAAGAAGTCTCATGACCTTTTCCTTCATTTTGATCAAGAGTCTTGGAACGTGATTCAAACAAACAGTAAGCTAGGAGAGCTATTGAACTTTTTTGCATTCTTCTCCCCTCTTGCATTCTAACTTGCCCTCTTGGAGAGACCTAGCTTGTGTGTCCTATCAATGTCCATGCACAAATAAGCAAACAGCTCACGATGGGAACAGTAAACTGGGAAATATCTACGCGGTCTGTCAATACGTCCCCACGGTTTGGGGGTAGTTCAACAACCTTGCTAGCCATTGACAAGCACTGATAGTTTGTTCGCCGCGAGAATGGAGAAAACCTCTTCACTCAAATGCCCACTATGTACGCACAGCACGCAGAGGGCACTCGAATTTCGGGTACCGCATACCAATAGGCTCGCCGTGACAAGTATGAGACAGTTAAAAAAAAACCTCTTCAGCAAGAAAAGCTCGTATCATAATGGTTAAATACAGCACAATGCGTTAAAAATATTTGCGTCTGATGTGAAGAAAGTTTATTATGAGAAGGAGTTGTATCAACCAGCATTAGAGGCACCAATTTAAAGCTCGACTCCAAGTCAAAAATCACAAAGCTGGGGAACGAATGGACAAGATTTATAGTTACTTCGGTCTCGCTGCTCCATCGGTACTCTACATTAATCGTAGAGTTGCGGCGCAAGTTTGCTCTAAAAGAAAGAAGAATACACCTACTAAACATTATCTCAGAGTATTCTTCAGAAGCAATTTATTCAAGCTTTGTCCCATTATCTCCAATGTTAACCTTTGATTTCAGGAATTTTTTTTCCGCGTACTAAGAATGCTCTTTATTCTCTAATACCACTTGAAATGTTCAATAAGCAGCTAACTGCTTGCAAAATCAAATCATATTCTTTTCACAGTTAAATACTAAGATTTTCACTGCAAACCTTTCAAAGTTTATCTGTTCACACCTCCTCCCACATACACATACACAAAATATTCAAGATGTGTCGCACAAATCGGTCCTTTCCTAATCAATTTAGTGTGAAAAGTCAGGATTGTATTCATATTACTAATAACATTTTGTTCTATTTTTATACCTTCAAATGGCAAACTATTTTCTTTGGACGAAATGAAATAAAAATCTTTTCGAAAATGATTGCTCAAATTTAACTTTGTCTTTGTCTGGCCCAACTGAAAGGTTATTTCATTTGGTAAGTCAAGGTAAAATACATTGTATTTAAAGGGTGAATACAAATTGATTTGGCCTTGGTGGAAGTCAAGTGGGTTTGCGGTCGAGGTCAGCAGACAGTCCATGACTGTAACAAAACACAGAGTCCAGTATTTATGGTTGTATGTGTGTGTATGTATGGTCTCTCTTGCTTTTTGTTGATTGAGTCAAGCCGTGACCAGGCACGGTGCAGTCCCATGCGTTCTGTGGGAGTGCCAAGTCTGACCAACCGTTTCCATCGTTTGTAGGCCTGCCTAGCTATAATTAGTCTCCTTCTGTTAGGTCCATAGAAATTGATTGCCTGTCCTCTAATTGTGAACGTTTCAGTGTCCTTTGGAGAACAAATTACAATATTGCGTTGTATTCCGAGATATTTACCTCAAAGGGACAGTTACTTCCTTCTGCTTCTCTCTAGGTCTACAGGATGACTGCAGTCAATGGTCACTTGCGGAAAGGCCGACGAGCCACACAGTACCATACACACCTTTTCATTTTAACGAGTAGACAAAAAGTTTCCGGGACTGGCTGATTCTGTCTCTTTCGTGCCCTCAGAACCTCTCGACAGCGATTGTTGACTAAAGCGATTGCTAGTGTTTATTCAAAAAATTGAATGCGCAAATCCCAAGTTACAAAAGGTGCTGCAAAAACACGCAAGCCGGAGAACGTAGGCAGGACTGGGAAATACGCTAGGTAAATACAGCAAACGACACCTCTCTCAATCGGACCTAGTCCGCCCAAAGGCGACTGTCCGTTAAACAGGATTATCAGACAGCAGTTTGAATGGGTCAGAGAGAGGGGGGGGAGGGGGAATCTGGGTATAGTCATGTTCTTTCGAAGCGGGCAATCACTTAGATAACCCAAAACTAATCTCACCAAATTTGGTTGGGAGGGGACCCAGGCGGAACTGATCGATTGTGAAATAAGCACGCCTCTCGAAATTAGACTGCACCTGGTAAGGGCATGGGACTATGCCTATGCTGCACAATGTTAGACAACCAGCCTATAGGGTGAAGGAAACAAAGCCGAAAAACGGGCTTCACCCATACCTCAAGAGATTTTGAAGGAGTAATTATGGTTTCCGCAAACACGACTTTCGTTTTACAACAGCGCTCTAGGGTACAGTAACAAAGAAGATTGGTATTGCTAAAATGTACCATTAGATAGGATACATTTTTCTTTTTTTTTTTTAATTCTTCTTCAATCACTAGACTAACTGTTTTCTTTTTTTTTGTGTGTGTGTATAATTATTATTATCATTCTATTAAACATTTGCACACTGTTTAATCGATTTAAAACTCTGAACAGAATATTTAATGGCTCAGTGATTTTCACTGGCTTTATGAATTTTTTTTTTAAAATTATACATATATATATATATATATATATATTTTTTTTTTTTTTTCATTCTCTCAATAAATTCAAAGGGCTTTTATGTAGCAAACCGAAATGTCACTTTATGAAGTTAATTGTGGAATTTCGGGATTTGAAGTCAAGTTTACAACTTTTTTTTGTAAAAAATGATAATCTTTTCTACAGGGTCATGCTAGTACGAAAATGTACACCGTCTTGAATAATTCTTATGGCATTTGAAACACCTGAGGCAACATATTTCTTTAAAGCGTATGTTGCTATTAATGTATTGCAAACGTACAGTTCAGTAAATTTCAAGGCAGAGAAAAAATATTTTCATAACATATTGCACATAGGGAATGGTAAACCGGTATTTACTTTCTTTTCTCGACCAAAGAACTTTTGTTTTCGTAGTTGTTCCATTCAGAATTTTGTCCTGATCTTAAACTGCTCTTCAAAAAGTTATTGCACCGCTAAAGGTTTTGACAAAAATACGACAGAAAGAAAAACACACTCAACAGAACTAGTTCTGTGCTGAAAATAGTTTTCGGTGTCACGCCGTGAGAAAACAAACATCGAAACAACTTCGAGAATGAAAAGTTCCACCATTGCGAGTTGAAACAATCACCTTTAAAAAAATGGGAAAAGTAAACTTTTGGCAAGTAAGCGTTAAAATTACTCTGTTGTAGGTATTTTCCTCATGACTTACATCCAGTTCACATCGTTTTCGCTTCTCAGGATTTGCAAGTTGGGTCATTGCGGACGTCTGATCTCCGGAGATCACCCGTCACAATTTGTTTGCACTGGTGCGGATGGAGACGATACCTCTAAGTTAACTCGTCTCCCAAGTCACCTATGAATCCTACGGGGATCAGGCGAAGAAGATGACTGTGTGCAAAGAGCACAGAAGTGCTGCAATACTGGGTACAGCACTAAGTCAACATTTTCGGGTCCAAATCTCCGCATAGGGACCATCGTGTAAGTATCTCGAAACAAGTAGTAAAAAAAAATGCGTTGAAGAATTTCCTATTTGAAATCTCTCGCAGAACAAGCAAGATCTTCAACTCACTCGTTAGCTCCTCATACTGGTGAAATGATAACATTTAGTTTGGATAGAGGATTCTGACTCTCTCTATGCATGAGAGAGTGTGTGTGTGTGTGTGTGTGAAGGTTGATGGTAAGGTACGGAAGGAGGAGGGGGGGAATGAATGTGGAGAAAAAGAGAAAGACTTGCGCGGTTTGAAAAGAGAGATATTGTTCTAATCAACCTCTACGACATTCCTCCTAAACGTTTCCTCCGTTTTACTAGTTCCAATCCAATTTTGTCATCTTAATATTTGCCTGATGTCTTAACAATCTCTTTCATTTTCTGACGCAATCTTTTGTCTGCTTGACACAAACTCTCTCTCTCTCTCTCTCTCTCTCTCTCTCTCTCTCTCTCTCTCTCTCTCTCTTCTTCTTCTTCTTCTTCTTCTTCTTCTTCTTCTTCTTCTTCTTCTTCTTCTTCTTCTTCTTCTTCTTCTTCTTCCCACCTAGATATATATATTTCTTTAAATCCTTTCATCCTGTGCTCATCTACAATGAACTGTCATACAGCCTTTGTTTGAGTGCATTTGGTTAATGCCGTAATAGATCCTGAAATCACTGCTTAGTAGTGGACTGGGTATACCAATAATCAATCAATCAATTAAAAGACGAAATAGATTTGTCATCTAAAAAAAACAATAGACCAAGAATACGAAATTTGAAAACCCCGCATTTTAATACAAGCGAAGCGATGGTTTCTCATAGCTTCTCTATTGCTCTCACCAAAAAGTGAGCAGAACGGCAACAATACAGTCTTATTTAAAGATAAAACTTCAAAATCTTCGTTTTTATCTCTGTATTCAAGTTTGTTACTTACTCTTCCTTTGCTTTAGCGAGAACAATTTTCTACCAACAAATCCAAAATTTAAAGCAGTCTGCGGTGACAAATAGTCTTTAACACTTATCGTCGGTGAGTCACCATTGTTTGCATTCGTCAAAGATTAATATACCAGGGATGCAAAACATACATAATAATATTAGATGGCGGAATGAATTTTGTTGAGTTTCAAACAGTCTTAAAAAAAAAAAAAAAGACGCCCAACCTTGCACCCACCCAGACAGGCCGACGACCCATGCAATAACAACGCAAATAAAACTGTAGGGCGCCCTCTCACGGCCTGTGGCTCTTCGGGTCACCAAGACGTGATAGGAAGTGACGCCTCCTGAGCTCCAACAATGGGGAGACAACCACACGGGTCTTACCTGCAGGGACTTTTCCGCTCAAGAATAATATCTCTGGGACTTGAGGCATAATCTGAAAGCGTTTTAAGTTTAGAGGAAAAAAGTAACAGGCATGAGTTACGGCTGTTGGATGCATCAAAAAACCGTGATGTCCATGTAGAGCAACAGAGGGAAAACCCATGCATTCAAGGCTGAATATCCATAACTTATGAGACGTGCACAATACTCAAAACGCTTAGCCAAGTTGTCGATGAAAAGTATTCGACCCCGCAGCGATCAGTACAAAGACATAATTATTGCTTAATGCTTGTTTCTCACGCTAGGTGGCATAGCTCTCTAATTTTCTGTTCATGAACTTGAATGTACAAATTTATTTTTGTTTTACATATTTTCTATTTGCCTGCTTTGGGTCCATTTATTTTTAATCATTTTATTCTTCTTTTGTGTTTGCTCCGTATATATATATATATATATATATATATATATATATATATATATATATACGCGCAAATTGAGTTGAGACGAGAATCACATTATTAAACCAGACACGGAAAACAGACCGTGCATGGATGCGACAGTATTCTTTACCTCTTTATGGTTTAGTCTTCTTTGTGTATTTTGCAAGAGGGGGCGAAGAGTGCGAGCCAGTTTTTACTATTATTTCAAAAGCATCGCCAGATTAAGCACGGCTCTTTAAAATGTTCAAATTAACCAGTGTTTTGTCAAGCAAGAATTAACGGAAAATAAACACGAAAATATAGACATTCTTAAATTGTGAAGAAGGAGCAAAAATATGCGGTGTTGAGGGCAGGGAAAAAAACACACATACACAAATTTGTCAGCTAAATACACTTCTTCTCTTTTAATGAATCTGTAGATGCTTGGTCTCTTTCAAAAATGTTACTCGAAGTTTGGATCTTAACGTCTTCGTATTTTTTTATGCGGATGTCAAATAAGTGGTATGTTTGTATGTAAACGTAAAATAAGTAGTATTTGTGTGCGTAAGTGCCAAACTAAAGGTAGGGTTAGAAAGGAAATGAAATGACAGTTGAATCTGTTGACGCTTTCAAAAGAAGATTATTTTGATTTTACAACCGGTCCACCGAACAGGACGCCACCTATGTTAAGGTTTTGCATGCAAGGGGATAAAAATAATAATGATAAGAGCAATATCAACAAAATCAACAACAACAATAATAATAATAATAATAATAATAATAATAATAATAATAATAATAATAATAATAATAATAATAATAATAAACTAAAAACTTCAGACCGTGTACAATGATGAACTGATAGCGCCATACGTCATGGGGTGTAGTTTTTATAGCTTCAGGGATGTAAAAGAAAGTCGAGAGGGGAATTTATGTGCAGCGTTAGCGTACCGCTAAATTCATCGTCTTGAATAAAGGTTGTCTAGTTGCGAAAGGGAGGAAGGGGAGACAATGAGAAGAACAAAAGTCAGATAGTGCAAGAAACGAAAAAAAATATTTCCTAGAGTGACTGAATTAAAAGGTGAGAAAATAGCATTTAGAAAGACAAGAGAAAGCTAGGCAAATAGATGAAGATATTGAATATTTTCTCTATTGAAAAAAAAAAACATTTAAATTATACCTGTATAAATTCTAAGATACTCACACTTACGCCACCCCCCCTCAACCCCCTAAATTAAAATTCCCGCCCCTCGCTCACTCTTTTCTGCCCCTCTTCAGCCCAGGCGAAAAACAAAAAAACAAAACAAAAAAACTGGAAAAAAATCAACGTACAATTTTACTTTCTGCTCCACGATTAATAATAATTATACTCACTCACACAGATGCAATGAAAAAGAAAAAGGCTGTGTACTTTCTTGCCTTTTTTTTTTTCTGACTCGGCATCTTCCAAATTAATTGAATGATAATCACAGCTACAGAAAAAAAAAAAA
>BLXT01003760.1:219469-235090 GCA_019648995.1 Plakobranchus ocellatus | reverse complement strand
GAGAGAGAGAGAGAGAGAGAGAGAGAGAGAGAGAGAGAGAGAGGACCTTCAGTCACAAAATTATATTCATAAGCAATAAATTACTGAGGTCACTGCGGTAAATCTCTCTTAAATGGAGCGTCCACCAAAACTCGACGAGACGGTTCAACAATTCACACAATTTACGTTCTAGATCATCTTTCTTTTGTCCGTTTCACTAGCTTCATGGTTAGCGCTACGAGTGGGATTTCTTCTTCCTTTTCCTCTTGTTTCATTTCCACAATGACGAAACACTTTCCGCTTTCTCTCTTCTTAACTGAGGATCTCTTCCATTTCAATGGCTCGCTTCCAGTTTGCTAGGTAAGCACCGAGAAGCTTAGGATGCACCATATGATAGACAAAAAAAGGCAAAAAGAAAAAAAAAATTAAACACGCATTTTAATTGAACTGAAAAGAAGGCGAAGGAAATAATATTATTTAAAATTATTTCTTCCTACAGTCTTTTCACCGTTAGGTAGATATTTTCAACTCTCCTGCGACACAAACAGAGCAGTGAATGAAGTGTTAAATAAAGAGAAGGAAAAGATTTTTTTTTCTCTTTTTTTCAAATTCAAGGTATGTAGAGAAAAGGTTGAATATTTGTAAATATAGGCCATTGAGGGCATACAAAAAGTGATGCTTGATCAAATGACTTGTGCAAACATTTCATTAGGATGCGCTGAAAAACTTCTGAACGGCCAAAACGAGAAAAGAGAGATTGATTTTTTTTTTTGTTTTTGTTTTTTTTTAACTAAAGTGATGATGCGTATTCAGTACTTAAAAACGAGAGAACAGTGAAGTTTCTGTCAATATGATGACCGCAGGACGATTCAAAAAGAAAAAAGTGAGATTATAGATGGACGAGGAGTGTACACATAAATTGGCGGGGAGCGAGGGAGTAGGATAATAGCTACTACAGCAGAGTAGTAAGGGTCGGGTGAAGTTGTTGGGCAAATTTCGTGAGGTTGCTCTTCAGAAATAACCTCAAGTCACAAAAGCGTATCTCAAATCGCCGGTTCCTGAGGCATACAATAGTATAGCTTCGATAGGTGCCTATCCAGAGTGAATATCACTTAGACGCGGGACATTGTCGTGACAATATGGGAACAATAGAGCTACAATATGAGAAGTTCGAGGACATTGTTATAGCAAAGATGATAACGCTCACGTCTCTTTTTTTCCTGGGCTTGGTTTCAGTGACAGTATGTTGATATAGTTCTGAGCCAAAAAAAGTATTTAAACAGTAGAAAAAAGACAAGACATATCAAAATGAAAGTGAGACAGAATGAGAAACAACAAAAAAAGGGGAGGAGAAAAGAAAACAAAGAATGGCAGACTCACTGAAAAGTAAAGAGGACTCTATTTTTTTTTAATTTTTAGCTGTATCCTCCAATTCCTGGAGGAAAAACTGGGCTAGGATTGGTAGTACTTTTAGGATCGAGCTGAGAACCTAAATTAATGGACTTGACTGAACTGGACAAAGCTGATGCATCTCCCTATACCGTGATTGTAACAAAGGATCTTTTCGTTTTTCAAAAAGATATCATGGATCTGCTGTCCGAACACAATGACAATAAATTAGTCTTATCGATCTTTATGTGGTATCTTTGTAATCCAATGGCAAGACCATGTGAATAGCTTTCAAGGAACTATGGGATTTTTTTTTTAATTGATCTCATTTTGAAGACATTTCATTTTGAGGTACAGAAATTAATGTGTTATCCAAATCGTGTCTATACATGTTGCTTACTGAAAACTAAGTTACAGAGGAATACAACTTTTAAAATGCAGTCATACCTTTCACAAGGTGAGGGAATTTTCATCTATTAGTTTTGGACCTTCTCTAGCCCGACGCACATCTAGATATCAAACACACAGACACACATGCACGCCGATAGTTAACAATGTTAGAGTAAATACGAGACCTCTGGGTGTACATTCCGGCCATGGGGAACAGCGCAAAACCTGTTTCCAAGTTTGAACTATTTGGTGAGCCCTATTGACACTCGCTTTAGATCTTTTGACCTCTTTTGCTGACCCTCAAGTTTCCTGTGTAAACTATAGTGCTGTAAATTGGTCAACACGAGGCTTTTCAACTGGGTCATATTAATTTTGCATTAACATTTTTTAAGCCTGAAGAAAATAAAGAATTTATTAAACGCAACCGAGGTTATTTCGTTAAGCAGCTTAAAAAAAAAAAAGAACCCCCATGTTCTCTGTCTGATTTATAATTGTGTTGAAAAGATTGATATTCATTTAACTTGATCCTAGTTGTGAAGATGACTAATTTTAATATTCGTTTACACGTAGGATCGAGTTTAAACACACAAAAAAGTAAGTAAACTTAACGAATTTCTCACACCAATAAGAAACAAAAACAAAGCCAGGGGTTGTTCAAAAGATTTGTATTTGAACCAGGAACAATGGGTAGGAGGGCAGAGGACAGGGGAGGGAGAGGAGGAGGAGGAAGAGGCGGAGAAGGATAAGGTTTGTTTGTTTGTTTATGTATAGCCGGTGCACAACAAGGTGATCTCAGGTTTTCGGGCCCTCCGTCAGGTTAGGGCGCCAGTGTCGGGGCTCGAGCCAGCGACAGAAGGGTCCCTGCAGATCTCAGGGCGGACTCGCTAGCCACTGTGCCACCGACGCCCGGAGTAGGGTGAGGGGCAGGATCAAAGCGGAAAAGGAGGGAAAAGGGGAGAAGAGGAAAAGGAGAATGAAGCGGAAATAGAAAGAATGGCAGGCAGACAGACAGACAGACAGATGGATAGACTTGAAACACAGATTGCAGAAGAGTCAGACAAACAACTGGGCCTAACAAAAATTTAAAAAAAAAAAAAAATTTCAAAAGTCCTGGAGAAATAAGCACACATAAGGCAATGGCGCGGTTTAGAATGCGATTTTTTTTTTTTTCATGAAAGATTCGAGGGCTTCGAAAAGAAAAAAAAAACCACGGTGCTTTTATGAACAGTTATGTCTACCTTTTGGGGGTTGTGTGGGCGTTTTACGAGATGATCTTCATTTATTTTATTTACAAAAAGAGCGTACCTGCTTTCTTCGAATGTGTTTCAGGTATATGCGTTATTATTATCATTATTATTTTATTATTTTGAATTCAAATTAGACCTGTAGAATTTTCACTCAAGCAAAAAGGCTTTGGCGAGTACAGACTAGATGAACATGAATGCTTAGCTATCACCATTTTCTTTCTGACGCAGCCAGATGTAACGAAGAGTCATAAGATATATTCAACACGTAAGATAACATTCTGAGTGAATATGCATGCAGCAACAAAATTTTCTGGAGGGTTTTTTCCTCTCTAATTATATTTCATAAATGAATGAAATACGAATTGAAAGAACATTTTTTTTTTTTTTTTTTTTTTTGCTTTATTTAGCATAAAGCCGAAAGATTAGAAAAATCTGATGTTGGCAAAGAACGCTTTACCTATAATTTGTTTCAAAATAAACAGACTTTTTAAGCGTGTAGAAACGTCTATATTTACATTCTTAAGATCATGGGGTCACTCTGATATCTTTTAAAAGAGCTTTTTAGATCGCATTTTGTCAAGAAGCAAATGTACAACCGAAAGTTGAAAACGGGGTATTGATTGCAGGAAAATGGAAACTGGTGGAGAAGCACCATAACATTGTGTGTGTGTGTGTGTGCGTTTTTTTAAGTGTGTACGTATGTGTATGGCTAAACCAGTTTCTAATTAATCAAGTAATTATGGAGCAGTAAGAAACAGAACTTTTTTTTTAAGTTTGTCATAGAAAGCGGAGAAGGAAAATTAGAATTATTATGATCGAGACTACAAAATTCAAGATAATCTACCTAGAATCCCTTTAAGGTAGCCAATACATGCTTCAGCAAAAGATATAGTTAAACTTAGATAAGTATAGAAAAAAAATTCAGCACTATCCGATTTCAAATTTTCCAACAATCGAAATACACATTACAGGTTTTTTTTCAGATGTTTATGAACTGTACACTCCTTCTAATTTTTTTGCAAGTGCGGTGTTTCGTGTAGGTGGATTGTGCTATTTTGAGAAGGGAAAGTTGCTCAAAGCTTTTACGTGGTGAAACTTGTTTCGTTGGTTTATTTTTCTGTTAACAGGGCAAACTGTAAAAATAGCTAGCTTCAAATTTGTTTATTTCTCCAGATTTGCCTGGTGTTGAGATGTTCGACATCTTGGTGCAAGACAGCTAAGCTTGTGCTCGAGTGAGCTAATCTGAAGTGATTTTACATTAAATATTTATTAGGATGGCTGACTTTTTTTTTAAAGATTTTTTTACAAGTTTTCGACCGAATACGTGTAAAGGGAAGCATATAAATATATAATTTTAACTGATTTGTATCTCTCAACCTTTCATGCATACGAAGAACAGGTGAAGAGCGAGACAAAACGACGACCTCGAGTTCGTAAAAATTTTATATGCACTGCAACTTCTTCAAGACAACATTAGTTCATTACGTTCATTATATTTTCTTACTTAAAAAAGGAAAATGCTTTAATATGATTTAATTGATATATACGATAAAAAAAATTGTTAGGGTGTTTTCTTCAACAATGTCTTATCAGTAAGAGTAGATACAAGAATACTTTTTTATGGCAGCAGTTATCATCTTCGCTATTATTTGAGACAACTTAAAAAAATCAAACTTTGGTCTGGTTTAGTTTTTTTTTGCACATAGCCCGTCCACAACATTACAAGCCATCACACCATCAAAGTTTTCGAAGAAAATTTTAGAGGGCTGGACAAAAGATCTAATATTTAAACTGCATTATTTTTATTACAAACAAACATTTTTTAATAACAAATTTCTCGCTTTTTTCTTTTGGTATCTTCTGAGCTCTGAACAGTATTGCAAAGGAACGATTATCTCTCTTGAACTTTCTTCAGTACTTGGAGTTTAAAAGCACTGCTATCTTCCTTTTACAAAAGAAAAACACTGTGTTTTAAAGGACTGTGAAGTCCTTGGGTTAAATTGTCATAAGATAAATTCAAGATGAAATAATAACACAACTTACTCATTGACCGCCATCAGTATCTATAAGCTTTTACTGCTTCTAACAAGCTTAAAAATACATATTATATCATTCTACTTGGTGCAACTGTCTCTTGCCCACTTCTCACTTGCATCTTAACAAGGCAAATTAATACATCTGCAATTGTACAACAGCTTTATTATCTCTCTCTAAGGAAACGATTGGCCTAAGTAACCTAAAAGGTAAGGGGCCATGGACTCATAGGGCTGGTATGTTATATTTACGTCAAAACTACGTTTTGGCATCAAAAGTGCCCAGTGGGACTGGCATGTATTATCTTTGTCAAAAGTGTATAAAAGCATCAAAATTACCAGGAGGGGGTAGCTTCAAGGTGTAGCATTCGTTGCAGGGGGTTGTTGATTACAAGGGTTTTTTTTGTGTTTTTTTACTCTCTATGTAAAAAAAACTTTTTTTTGTTGTTGTAGTTTCGGTTTGATTTTGGTTTTTTTTTTNNNNTTTTTTTTTTTTTTTTGGCCAGTTGCTGTTGCTTTTCCTAAATACCTTATCTATAAAATCGTTATCTCTGTGATAGAATTTTACTAAATATAAAAATGCTTATCTAACGGAGTCATGTATTAATTTTTTTTTCTTCTTCTTCTTGGGAGCGTTTCGTTTAGCAGTGAACTAAACTACTAGGTCTTAGGTGGTCGGTGCTCCGTAAGTCCGTATATCACGTTCTGTGATGGATAAGTAATTATGTACACAAAAAATGTAATTCTATACACAAGTGCTATCTATCATAAAGGCAATAATCTGACCCATTAACAGAGGCATACCGTTTAATCTACAATGATTGGCTTGGCAAATCTAGGTGACCTAATTGTTTCCCCTAGTTCGATTAGTATGATTATCACGAATTATTTACTAATGTTATCGGAGTCTATATTCCACAGACCATAACTCCTTCAGCTGGTTCCTGGCGACAAAGCTCACAATGAAGTAGAACAGTAGAAACTTATTTGAAAATAAAATTACTGCGATTCTTGCGACACAAATGAAAATTAAATATATCAGGAATAAGCCCACTGTTTGGAATTTAGCGATTTTTAAAAGAACTGTAAATCTATTGAAATTATTATACTTTCTTTCGCAATATATTGCCAATTTGCTTGCACCTCATTATGAAATAATCATTACTCTAAAATATAAACCAGCTGCCAACGTGGCAGAGGTAAAACCTGAAACCTGGAAAATCTAAAAAATGATTTTAATGTTTGATTTTCGGAGGCAAAAGTTCATAAAATACCTGTAAAGAGATAGTCAGTAATAACTTAGTTATTTTTGGGTGTCTCTGTAGCACTTACCATTTGAAATCATGTTGAATTACTAAAGGATTAGAAAAACCCAGTGGCGACGGGAAAATTAAAATTGAGAATGTCAAGGATATTAGGTCGTTTCTGTTTTAAAACTCAACTTTTTTCTATCATAAATAATTAGACTCGAGTTGAAAACACATTTCCTGTGATTAAGATCGTCCTTCTGTGAGAACGAAAATGTTCAACCCAACCGAATCAAAAATGTTTTTGCTTTCAAAGAAATTATTGGATAGTTCAAAGAAACTATTTGGTCGTGTGTTAGTTGTTATTATTATTTAGTCATCAATCTTTGCTTTTTTTTCATACTGGAGAACCAGGCTATTTTAGACATAAAATCATTTCGCACATTAGTAACGTCCTATATCTGTTCCATCAGTTCAAAATTTCCTTGCGAGCATTCTATTTTAAATACTTTGTTAATAGGGGGTCTCTATGATAGGCGACATAAGAATCATTAAGATGGTTATCTTGCACGGCAAAAGAGCACACCGCCCGTCGCATCGTAAAGAAAACCAAAGATCGTCCACACAAAGATTCAAACAATAGCTCTTCACTGTGGACCGTTTGAATCTCTCTTTCTCAATGGACAGAAGCTTAAGGCTCGTTCCCCTCGACCACATCTTTATGTATTAACTTGGGTGTCGGGTCGGAAAATATCGTCCCAGAGATCGCTAATGGTTTGATGCTGAGCTCGGTATAATGTATTTCTAGCTTCAGTAATAATTGCAATAATAAATATTGTACGCCTTGGTGCACTCGAGAAAAAGTCTTTTCGAGGGATCGGGTAAGCTGCCTTAAAGATAGGCTTGGAAATAATTTAAACCCTCCTCTTCAGCCAGACTTTATACAAGCTCAGTTCAGGGACTGGGTGTGAGAAAAATGTATCCTCCGGTATATTTCTCTTTAAAGCAGGATTTACACGAGATGTGAGGATGATTCTTATCACATTAAAAGAGCGAGTGGTCGCCACGATAGTTTAAATTAATACTTTTTACAACATTTACAGGCCACATTAGGGGAAAATTACTTCGATTTCTCAACATTTTTGACTCTTAGTTTTGCAATGAGCGTTGAAGTGCTTCATTCGTGGGTGCCTACAACACAGTCTTATCCGAAATGCGCAGATAATTTGCTGCGTGTCCATTGCAATACAACGTCCTCTATGAAATAAGTTATGGTGCCAAATATTAGGATTCAACCGCTTGACTCGATATCAGAAACCCCTGATTTTAATTCTAGATTTGCAGAGCTGGACTTAGTGTCGAAGAAAACAAATGTGCTTTTATGTGATTTTCTTCATTTCATGTATGAGTAGGCTTGATTGCCGTGAAAAGGCATCTGATGATTTGGGCCGCCTACCAAGTAAATATTACAAATAGCTTCATGCTCAGTAGTAATCATTGAAAAGTTAGAACTAAGTTTTGAAAGTTTTTTATATGGCGCGTTCTATTCTGCTTATTCAATTAAGGAAGATGTATGAGTGTGTGTGTTGTGTTTGTATTTGAGGGGGAAGGGATTTTTGTAAAAGTTTGGTTAAGGATTTTCTGTGGGATGTGAGCTTGTAAAAGCTTGATCCTCTGGAAGAAGTGAAACAATCATGTTCACAACAATAAACTGATATTCGCTACGGATTTTGTTATCCTTTGTCGATGCCCTGCTCTGCCCTGTGGCTGCACGCCCCAGCCAGCCCACTAAGGGCGCAGTAGGGGGGCCGTGTTTGTCTAATCTCTCACTGTCCTAGGGCGACTCTTTCTCTTGATAACAATACATTACGTTTGCTCTCCAGAGCTACAGGTATTTTAACTATTTCATAACTTGAATAGTACATCGGCGCCTGTCAAATGCTGTTGCCCGATAGCGTTCAGAAACTTAACGGCATTACTGTAAAATAAGCACTAAAGTAAAGCGGATGCGGGAGGTTGACGGGGCGGGAGCAGAACTACTTTTTAAAAAATATATAATTATGAACTTGATGGCGAGGATGATGCATAATTTATTTACAGCGCCGAAATTATTGCGGTCTTACTTGTTGTTCACTACTTCTTCTATAAGGTCTTTAGCTTAATTTACACTGGGGTATTCAACGCAACACGCCATCGTCATCTCAAAACGCCTGAGTCGGAATAAAACGCTTCTGTCAAAGCAATGCGTCACGGTCGTTGCAGTCAATGACGATGCTACGGTTAAGCAAACAGGACTCGCGGATCGCAATCGTTGCGTGTCCTATAGAGAGCCATAGGGCCCGGCAGTGATGGTGCGACATTTTAGCAGTAATTTTATATTAATTCATACCAAGCCCAGGGAGAACAAAATATTATTTGGATATAAAAATACAATTTTGCACGATGAAATATCTTGTCTCAACGCAAACCGCAGAGCGAGTGCAATAGAAGCACTTTTTAACGATTAAGTTGTGCTATACGATCATCGTATGAAGAAAGAATTTTCTCTTCAAAAACTATGACAGAACTGAAAGCTCTTTCCTGACCTAACATAGTCTGCTTTATCTTTGTTGAATACCAAGTCTCTACTGGTTAAAGGCGTCGACTGCAGTTTGAAAGATACGAATGATATGTCAAATATAATAGCTATCATTATCAAGAGTTCTTTTTTTTTTTCTTTCTCGGCTATAAGCGGGTAATGAGACCTATCTAACAACATGTATCAAGTATATGAAACTTTCAAGTGACATAAGGCATCACAGGCCAGGTCATTAAAATTTCCTCTTTTTTACGGTTGAGGAGGCACGTACAATACTGTCGGAATCATAGTGTAATCATTTTCAGAATCGACACCGGAATGCCTAGTTTAAGTAATTAAAACATGATGTAGAAATCTAATAATGCTCTGCTTTCAGTCTCTGAAACTGTTTTGTGTGTAAATTCATGAAGAAGGCATTCAGTGCAACAGCCTATCTTATAGGCTGCTTTAAAACACAACACACTAAAGCAAAGCTGCCCTAGATATAATTTTTTTTTTTTTTAATGTATTTACAATCAGTTTATAACTCAACTGTAGTGGCTCCGATAAGAAAATACCAAAACCTAAGAAAAAATTAATGCAGTCTAAGAAGTACAGATAATTTCTGTAGTGTTGTGGCAAAGTGTTGCTGATTTAAGTTATTACAATTTGTTGGCTGTATTGTGTAAAGTGATCCAAAAAAAAGTTTTGTACAAAAAAAGTGTACGCCATTTTACATTGATTTTAGATTATAATTTTCATAACGATAAAAGTAAATTATTCATTAATAGAGTACACTTTCTCTCTTTATAACAAAAAATATTCTATATAAGCGAGAAATTTAATGTCTTCATATTTTTTTAACTTGTTCATATAACTTTGAGGAAAATAACTCTATAAGAATTATCTCTTTTATGATAACATCCCTTTCCAAAAATATATATATAAAAACATAAAAACATTAAAAAAGAAATAAAGAACGAAACTTTACTTGCAGGTCGCCTCATAGAAGTCGATATTACTTCCACCCATCCGACGCAAAATACCTCAAAAGGCGTTAGACATAATTAATAGATGCGGAAAGGTGAAATTTCATTGCAGGTCATTTTATTGCTTGTTTCTGTCGCGAGGTGAATTAAATTCACAGAGTAATTGTGGTTTGCATAATGATATCATGGTCTCTCACAAAGATTTTTAAAAGGGCTGAATCTAGGAGGCGCGGTGAGGCAAGCATAACCTTCAACGACGTAGGACTTCTAAGAGTTTTGGTCATCCAAAGCCCAAGCCATCTGTCCATTTAATCCCCAGTGACAACGTCTTGACCCCCCACAAGTTCTAAGCTGCTCAAGCGATATTTGCGATCAGTCCAATATTAGGATCTTAAAAATTTATATCCCTGTTGTAAATCAGTCTAAAATGTTTGAAAATCTTGATTTCTCTCAGGTCATAATCTTAAAAAGGAGTTCTTCATCTCGAAGGCCACGGCTCTTATTCTTCCCGCCATTGTTTACGTCTTCTTGTATAATCTCTTCCTAGATGCACTCTCTCTCTCTCTCTCTCTCTCTCTCTCTCTCTCTCTCTCTTTCTTTCTCTTTCTCTCCCTCCCCTTCCAATCTTGTCTTTCTCTTAAATTTTCATATAACTCGTCCATCTCTTTCTGTCATTATTTAAGAGTGGAAGGATTGAGGAGTATAAAATCATTCTTGCCTAGCACCCCTAATTTATCAGTTTCTATTTTTTTTTTTTTTTTTTTTTTATTCCCATGCAAAAGCGCTTAACAAGCTTATAAAGGCAATTGCAAAATGTTTATCCTTGTTCCAGACGCAGGGGGTAAGAGGATCGTTTGCTAGAAGCAAAACCTGCAGAGACAATCTTAACAAGAGAAAAACAGCTTTATACAAATAGCAATGCATGAATTTGCATTAATAAGTCTGTTCCTCAATTATTCAGACTGACGTAAGATTTAACATTTTCTTCGTCTGTAAAAACTTGGCAGACAATTTTTTTTATATCATGTCGTATGTGATTATGTACATAGCCATGCATGTAGCAAAACATTGAACTGTAAATCAGGACTGGTGCAGATTTTTTATGAGTAAAGGTCCTTAGAAGCTTCATTTGCTTATGTTTAGGCATGTGGGAATGATGCCTTGGAGACTAATTATGGCAGCTTGTTTCGTTTCTAGTTGTTTTTTTTTTTTTGTTTTTGTTTTTGGTATTGTTTTTGTTTTTGTTTTGTTTTTGCTTTTTGTCTCTTTAAAAATATACCAAAACTATGTTCTTGAAGACAGCAAGAAAAAGTAATGCGAAGAAGAAAGCGTGTGAAAAGAAAAAGATCGGAAGCTGGAATAAATAGAGGTAGAGGTAAGTCGACCAATAAATGAGAGAATCGTGCGATAAAATAAGAAGTAATGTAATGAGGAGAGAGTATCGAACTGTGGACAAAAAAAAAAAACAAAAAAAAAAAACCCAGAAAAAAGTAGATTTGCCAGATTCGGATTTTCTAGCGATCGTCTAAACCAATCTGCCGCCACCTGGCGGTAGTTCAGGCCTTTGGTCTCAATATTTGAGCCGTTGATTCCTTGACTTTTGGGCCTGATCAACATTATTGCACCAGATTAACATGTGCTCATGTAGTCGAGCTATCGATTTTCGAACGCCTGTAAGACGTCTGGACGGTACTCGGTCAAATTTGGAGTGCAAGTCGAGAAAAGCCGACGTGTCCCTCTCGTTTACGGTGTGAGATTTACAAGCAAAGCGTCTCCTTTCAGTCTGAGCTCTTTGTAAGGGCGAGCCTGTAAATGACGCCCTAAAGAATACGTTCCCTGTCAGTACCAGTAAAGCTGAACTTTCGTATGGCTTTACTTTCGCCTTAACAATGCTGTTGCATTTTTTATTTCATTTTTTTTTTTTTTTTTTTTGCTACTGTTGTTCTTCAGTGCCCCCTTTCGAAAGAAAAAAAATTAAATATGTACTACTGGCTTTCAATTTTTTTTTTTTCTCATTGGAAATATTAAATAGCATGCAGACCAAAGCAAACCAAAGACTAAGCACTTTTTACAAGGTCGGAATCCTTTGCCAAGAAAATCAGTTGCCAAATTTTCAAAAAAGTCCCAAACACTTCTTTGGGATAGTGAAAGATTTTGCAAAGCTAAAATAACTTGTTTAGGACTTAAAAGTTTCCAAGCTCAGCATTAGAAAGATAGGCTTTGAACGATAAGTCAAACAAAAATAAAAAAAAAAAAAATTCCTTGAATTTATTTCATCTTTAGGTATTAAACATCTTAAAACAGCGTAACCCGAAAAGAAATATAATTCATGATGCTAATGTACTGTCGAACCATACCACAGTTAACGCTTATATTTTTAATCAATATACACGTTATTATAATATAGAGAAAGCAAAAAAAAAAAAAAAGTATGGAGATAAGCAGCTGACTTCGCTAACAGTAAATTCGTAAAAAAAGTTCCTACGCATACATTTCTATCTTACAAGAATGAAATAAAAGAATAGTTCTATTGAAAATAACATCACAAAATATCACATTAATCATTTTATTGTGGATGGCGCCATGGTGTCCATCTTCATCCTTTATAGCTTTCATTCATACAGTGGAGACAGATTATTATCTCTGTTAACAAAAAAAATGTATGTCCCCTAAGTCATATTTGAGTCTGTGCGGTATCATTGTGCTGCTGTTGTAGGCAAATATTTCAAAACGTATCATTTTTCAAGCGCTGTTTAAGTAGTTATACATTTCGAGCTTTCCTCATAACCGCCACTACAGATAATCCTATTAGCAACATAATTTACCAAAGGGCCACCTTAAAAATTCTTTATTGTTTTTTTTTTTTCAAACTGCTGAGAAATTGTCACTCCAAAAGTTTGTCAAACTTTGATAAAACAAGTTTTGGTGTATCTCGGCAGACCAAGCTTATCTAAAAATGAAGCAGTCTTTTTGTAAGCTGATAAATACGATAAGAAAGAACGCGATTTTACGATTATGTTTTGAATTATACAAAGCCTACTTTTTAAGGAGATCTTTAAAATAAAGCTAGCATGTACAAATGAGAAACAGTAAAACAGTAAATACCTTTACAGATACTAGCATATTCTATATTTTTTATGCATAGCAGTGCACGCTGAGAACTGTCAAAAAGCTCTGTTACTGACATGGTTACTGTTGAAACCTGGTGTCTCCGATACAGAAAATATCGAAAACCATGCACTTGACAACAAAGTGCACTTGACAGCAGAGATATTTTATTTCCAATAATAGAAGAGACTCTCGGGAAAAAAGCACATTAAATTTTTTTTCTATCAAGCTATCAAAAGTTTGAGACAACAAAGAGTTAGTTGGATCCCGACCGATCTTAACATTTTTCAAAGCTTACATGACTGTACAGATTCTTTGCTCAAAAGACGTGTAATGGCGTCATAATTCAATGAATAAAGCATTGTGCAAAATACAATGGGCGGACGCAGTGTGCAAGTAGTCCCTTCTTTGTCCCCAGTCACTCTTTTTCACTTATCCTCTTATCTCCGTCCTTCGCTTTTCCATCCTCTTTCTCTCTATCTTTACCCAATTGCTCTACCTATATATTTTCTACGTGATGAGACTTTACTGACCGCCTGTTCCTGCTGTAAATTTACTAATTCAGCTATCTATTCATCTATCGTTCTATTCATCTTAATATCCCCCCTCCCCCTCCCGCCGCTCACCACACACACACACCCCCTTTTTTTTTTATTACCTTCCGCAATTTTACAATTCATCGTAGCGTTTCCTCACCATAGGGCAAAGCCTCAATTTGCTTGATATGTAATGATGCCACAGTAAAGTGGCATATCATAATGCAGTTTTATAAAATTTATCATGTAAGTTTATTTCAATTGCAACTTCAGGACAATGAACATGTACACACCTTACTGTTTGTGTTATGTTATGTAACAGTAAGTTTGCAAGGCGCAAATTTGCGTCGTTCTGCGGTAACTTCAGAGAGAGATTCTCGAGTTTGGGCTGCTTTGTCGTTGTAAGTATCCTCTTACTTAGCCACGGACACATTTTTAAAGATCTGCTACTTTGTGCTGCAGTTATCTGATATGCACATAGCTGCTAATAACTGCAGAGATAGGCGATAACTTTGTAGGAGGTCTGTAGCTCTGCATGAGTTTCTGATATTTTTTCACGTTCCAAAGTTCACTGATTGTCACGGGGTGAGGACAACGTTCTGTAATTGGGTGGGACAATTGGATAATCAACAACGGAAATAACGAAGATGAAAGAAATACCGCCCTAAAAAGATAATCATTTAGGAACCAACCAAAAGAGTCAACGTAGCTGTCGCAGTTCATGAGGCAACTTGCGGATCATAATATCGCGAGTAAAATAAGGCATATCTTTTGTGTAAAATGGAGGGGTTTTTTTTCTTTAATTATGTCACTATTGACTAGGAGCTCTAACTCTGCTGTAATTGTTTTATAACTTTTGCATCGATAAACATCTGTCAGATGAATTGAAAAGTGCAGAGAAAGTAAATGGCCTCTGATGAATACACTCACAGCTGCATGCAAGACTTGCCAAAATGATAGGGATTAAAAATGAGGCTAATTAAGGAACAACAAGGCTTTGATTATTATCAATAGATACTGTTTATCCGATTATCTGCTATTAATACATGTAGGCGGTTAAATGGCCGTTGCAAGACAGTCTCGCCAGACTGCCTGACTCCATGGTTGTCAAACTAAAATCGAGATAGGGCTGATAGATAATTAAATTCGAGGCTAGGATCTCTGATGAACCAAATCATAGTCAAGCTTCAGACCCCACGCTACGATGACTTTGTCATTGAGCTAAAGTTCAAAATGGCTCTTCCATTTCGTCAAAGTGGAGGCAATGTGTTACATTTTGTTTTTGTTTAAAAAAAACATTAATTCAGAATGCTACAGGTTCACCGGTGCGACGTTCTTTAATTTTACAGTTTCATTCTAATTACCATGACGAATGCCTCTCTCTCTCTCTCTCTCTCTCTCTCTCTCTCTCTCTCTCTCTCTCTCTCTCTCTCTCTCCTCTCTTCGCTCCTTAAATTGACTTGTTTTCAATAAAACCATATGCCCACGACGGAGAAAGAGAGACAGAGAGAGAGAGAGAAAGAGAGAGAGGGAGAGAGAGAGAGAGTTGGCAGAAGAGAGGGTTTTGAGGACTATGAAATTGCGCATTCTAAAGAAACATGTAAGTAAATCATTAAATGGGACGGTGATATATTTTATACAGAAACACATTTTTCATGATTATTCACCAATGCATGATGTTCCGTCAATAATACAATATAACATTAATTCATTTTGAAAGTTGCTGTGATTTTCATGTTTTTACGATATGGCTACCTAATCTGTATTGGTTCTGAAATAATTCATATATACATGCTTGCTCTACGAAAGGGAACTGTTGAAGGCTTTGATGGACCTGCGAATTTCACTTGTGAGGAAACACTAATAAAATTAAGAAGAATTAAAGTGCTCTCCTTAGGAGGCCTAAAATTTAATCTGACATGGCTCGAGGTTTTCTACTTATTGTTTCCCCTTTCCAGGCGTCCGTGCTGGCCTTTGATCCTCAATTTCTGACCCCACGTGGACCGATGGCCAGGTCTTGTCAAGGACGACAAGAATATGTTACGACGATCTCTGTTGACCATACTGTGAGTTCATAGGTCATTTAGACACAGGGAAATTTCTTGGTAGAATATTGCTAACCGCCAGATGGCAAAAGAGACAGACA
>BLXT01003760.1:153846-175544 GCA_019648995.1 Plakobranchus ocellatus | reverse complement strand
TACACTAGGTATTGAAATTATCAATTTACTTAAAACTGTGCTGTTTAAATTTATTCATTTTGGTATCTGTGATTAGAACATGGTTTTATGTTTTTTGTGTGCAAAGGGCTTTAAGTGCGGTCTTTAACAAAATTTTATATGAATTTTTTTTCTTATGAAGGTTTCAGGAAACACTGAACACGGAAGGCCTAATTTTCTATCTAGACACATTTTAAGATTGTTTTCATCTATATATATAGATATGAAAAAAAACACTTTCTGAGAGCAAAATTTTAAACAAAAACCACATCATACAACAAGTTTACCACGGCCTTAGTTTTATTGGCAATCGCAGTCAAAAGTATTTCAAAACAGATGTCGACAAACAACTTATAAGACACGTTATGCTACAAACACTTGGATGCAATGACAATAGAATCATAATAGACACCGCATTTACACATAAAACTAAACTTGACTCCATAAACTTAGCATTTTCCAAGATCCACAATCCAATATCGCACAAAAATCCAATCCACACCAACAAACTGACAAAAGGTTCTCTCAAAACATCACATTTTAGAGCATCACTGCATACCATTCATACAGAAATATAACTTTGGTCAAGTTTACTAGGAGAACAGGGAACTTTTACTTTCAACTATCGGAAAAATACAGAAAAGAACACGCGCGGTGAAAAATGTCAATTACAGACAACAATGAAATCCCACCTGCTACAGACATCACAACACCTTAAATTATTCCATAAAAGAGAAAAAAGAAAACACAAGGTAAAGAATGAAATAGTAGAAAATAATTGTGTGTCCGAGAGAGAGAGAGAGAGAGAGAATTATTCTTATAAACCTAGTGCACTGTTCATAATGACCTCAGTGATCATTAAGACCTATGGTTCAATTCTAATTGTAAATAAAATCTAGCGAATATCAAATAAAACGTGTAAGATAAAACTTATTTCATGTTCTAAAAAGTCTTTGAAGTTTACCAATGTGTGGCTTATTACAGGCAGCGTATAATCTACTTTGAGTTTTGCAAAATTTATACATGTAGGCCTAGAGCTGACAAAGTGCGAGAGAGAACTAAGAAAGAGAGACTGAATGAAAGAATGAGTGAATGAACACATATTAACTTTTCATGGCCATCGCTTGCAAAAACTTAAAGAATGTTAGCCGACTGTGTGTTTAAAAGGTTTTTGTGGAGGTCATTAGCACCCTTCAATCAGATATACGAACTTACCGACAGTGCAGACATATAAATCATACTTTAACCTGGATTTACTGTCAAACGAAGATACCGCACTTCAAGAGATCAACATCTTCATAAGGTAGAGAATAATCTCTTCAGTTTCGCCATTTTTTAAAAACCTCCAACTGCACATTTTTAATTTATTCAAATTTTTGTGCAATGATTAAGATCGGATATACGAACTTACCGGCAGTGCAGACATATAAATCATACTTTAACCTGGATTTACTGTCAAACGAAGATACTGCACTTTAAGAGATCAACGTCTTCATAAGATAGAGAATAATCTCTTCAGTTTCGCCATTTTCTAAAAACCTCCAACTGCACATTTTTAATTTATTAAAGTTTTTGAGCAATGATTAAGAATTAATGTCAACGTGACCTATTAAAATTATTCAACCTTAAAATATTTCTTGCACCATCTGTAAAGTTGTATGACCTAAAAATCATTGCATTTTGTTGTTAAATATATTTTCTGTCTTTAAGCCTTAAATTTCACCTGATACTCCGCACAGATTAGTAAAAACGACGCGTTAATTGCACTGTTATTGAAAAAGCTGTAATATTCACTGGGCCTAGCATTCAGCCGGGCGGTGTACGGGGTCACGGGGTCAGAGCGGTCGGCCCGGGTCAAACTAAATGATCGCCGGCAGACAGCCGTGCTCTAGACAAAAAAATCAAGTCACTACAGAAAAATTCTAGCATTGCTGCAAAGTCCATCGTGTGGGATTTGGTGCTAGGTAAGTTAGAAAGAGAATATTTAGAAGCTCTAGGTCTAGATAGCTTTATAAGGTGAGTATTTAAAAAAAAAGTATTGGCGTTTCGGGTCAATATGAACCCAACCAATCCTGCACGGGTTAACAATTGAATACTGTTATGTTTTTTATGTGTCTTTTGAGTCTTATTTCACACAAAGAGGCTTTGCTTGTGGTTCTGAAACTTGTCAACAGCTAACTGGTTTTTTTTCAGACCTGTGTATGTCTAAGCCTGTTGAATCAGAGTGGGTGACTTCGTTTGGTCTCATAAATATTTTTAATAGAATATTTTTCAGTACCTGAGAGAGCTGTGATGAAGACAGCAGTCATGACTCCATGTGCCAGGCCTCTGAGCTTGGTGATACTTTTCACATCCGGCATCTGTATAGTAACATTTGCTTCATGATTTTTAAGCATTATAATACTCTACTTTCTATTGGCATTTAAAAAAAAAATTATTTGTAGAAATTCATAAATTGAATTATGAAATTAATTTTAAAAGAATCTAAGCATATATTCTACTCATAAAAAAGGACTTTATTTACAAACAGAATGTCATTCCTTTATTCACTGCTTCAAATATTCTCAATCATAAGTATTTGAGCTTTGTTTAGGTATAACAATTAAAGCAATGATTTTTACGCATTTTATAATAATTGTTATATTCTTCACTACAGGGTTTTACCTTCTGTAAAAAAAAATTGAATAATTGCAGCCACCCCTTTAACTGTTTCACTACCCTAAGCCGCTTTTTCCGGCTCAAAATATTACTACATTTGGACCCAAAGCCGGTAAAACCTGCTCAGTATAGATGGGTTAGTATTTGAATGAAGTACTAAATGTACGTTAACTTACTTTTGCACATGCGCGAGATTTACACTTTTTTTACACTTTTCTTCCTTTTTCACATAGTTTGAACGTAGAAATAGCTGTTTACATCCATATTTTGTTGAATTTTCAATCTATATTTGCATCAGGGGCCGTAATTTATCAACTTGATAGCAATATCTTTATTTTGCTATAAATCAAGAAGTATTGAACATTTTTTCACAATTTTTGGTATTTAAATACCAATGTAATGACAATTTATAAAAATCTACCTTTCAAGGCCAATAGATTATCAATAGATTTACTACTGTGTTATACATCGTCATATTTTGTTGAAATTTTTTTTACAAATTTTTTTTTTATCCAGTTTGCCGCTTTTTCAAAATGTAATAATGAACAAATTTTCTTTTTTGGTGCTTATTTATAGAAGCTAGATCCAATTCCCTTCAATTTGATATATAATTTGTATGGTTTTATCCTGTAGAAAATTTCTATATTAGCTTTTTACAAAATGAAAGCCAATTTTAGAAAAATCCCATTCTACCCCTGTGTCCAGTCGTAAAATATGTGTGGGTAGTGAATCAGTTAATAATGCGTAGGTTGCTAAGCCTTCAATCTTATAACATTCAGTAAGATTTTAATTCTGGCAGCATGGAGTTTTAAGTCCAATGAAGACCAGTATCTCAACAATATGTTGTGCAGCCTTTATGCTAGCCAAAAAAACCTCAATAAATATTTTAATGATGTCTGGGCAAATTCCATAATTTTAAATTTTACTGCAGCCCAACCATTTGTTTTTAATTGGCTTATAGCTGTGAAATATGACATTTTTAAAATCTTACAACAAAATGTATTACAAGTATCAATGAACACCAAATCATCAGTAGTCGCCATTTTTATGTTTAAGGATTTTCTGCCAGTCACATACTAAAAATTGAACATTCACTTTATAAATTCTATTTCTGAGACTAAAATGCATAAAAGGTAGTACAGGATTTTTTTTTTTCGGTTTTGGATAAATCCTTACCATGTCAATGACCAACTTTCAATTAAAACTGTGACAATAAAATCACTATAAAAGAGACCATGAACAAATGTTTTTAAGGTCACTTACCATTGAGAAATGAGACACTGACCTAATTTTTTTTCCTGGCTTTGAGGCTAGTACTTAAATGTATATGTATAATAATTCACAACCACTCGTTTTTTTTCCAGTTAGTAATGTAAAATGATTCACTATCAATGGTCTTTTTTTCCACTTAGTAATGAATGATTCTCTACCACTCATTTATTTTTTTTTTGCAGTTAGTAAAGTACAATGTTTTTTAAATCTGTCTTTTGACAATTGCTTTGATACAATTGATCTTGTTTTTAATGGTGTAATTCTTCATTTGCTATCTTTGGTAGGTACTAACAAAACACATTACGCAATTAATCTTTATAAAAAAAACATTCACTTGAATAGGAGTCAACAGGTGAGTGAGCCCTTGCCACAGGAAAAGAGTGTAGAGCAAGAAAGCTGAGCCTAGATGAGCAGCAAGTCTGTACTGACTGACTCTGGCCACATCATTAGGTCCAGGTTTTTCCTCCAGGCCACTTTTCACCATGTACCATCCAAGGAAACCCTAAATATAAATCAAATGAAAAATCTCCCTTTACTTCATACTAATCTTAAAGATATCAGTATCCTTATAAAATGCTTAGGACATTAAGAATCATTGCCACCCCCTAAATATGAGTCCCCCACATGAAAAAAAAAAAAAGAAGAGGAAAAAACAGAATGCTCTGAGGTGGAATTTCCTAGTACTTATATAAGATCGTAAATGACGCCTTTCACAACTGATCTTTCAGTCATGTTAATATATTTATAGTTGCAGTCATTAAAGCAAATTTATGAAAAGCTTGCATGCCCCCCAAAAAATAAGAAATCCTTACTTATATAATAAGAATTCTATTTTAATTCAACAAGGTCGACCTAGAGTACACATTAAAGGCTCGTTATAGATAATACAGATGAGTTAAAAGAGGCATCTGTGATAATGTAATTCATTTAAATAGCTTAAAACATCTCTCTGTAAGATTTGCAGTGGTGAAAACTGGATAGAGCAATGTAAATTCTGGGCTAGGACATCGCATCAATAACTTTTCAAAGATAGCATAAAGAGAGGAAAAAAAAAACACATCAGGAAAGGTCTGAAGGCATCTTTATTTCATTTATTTATTTTTAAAAATTGCTGAAATTTCATGGTATCATCATCATCAGGTGCCTTGCCCCTTGGCGTTGGCGATCATGTCCTTCCAGCTCTCTCGATCCCAAAATTCCGACAATGCATCCATCACTCTCTTTGTCCCCATCCAAGAAGTCATGCCATCCAGCATTTTCTCTCTTTGTCTTCCTCTGCTCTTCTTCCCCTCCATTCTTCCGGTTGTAACAAGGTTCTCTAATCCTTCTCTTCTCAATATGTGTCCCACAAACTTTTTCCTGGCGTCTTCGTATTCTGCTCATCAAGGACCTGATTGACTCAGTCTCTTTCAGAACCTCTTCGTTCGTCTTTCTCGCCGTCCATGGTACTCTTAGCATACGTCTAAAGAACCACATCTCAGCGGCCTCAATTTTCTTTTGTATCTCTTTAGTTATTGTCCAAGCCTCACATCCGTACATGAGTATGGGTTCTATGTAACATTGAAGGGCCCTTTTTCTAGTTGTTATCGTTATTTTGTTGTTGGTTAGTATTGGTTTCATTTTTTGGAAGTTAGTTTTGGCTTGTGCAATTCTAGCTTTTATTTCTGTGTGGCTTTTACCGTCCTGTGTTATGATAGTTTCTAGATATTTGAAAGAGTCGCGTTGTTTCAATTTTGTCCCATCAACAAAGAGATCAGCCTTTAGATTTGGCCTCCGATTAATAACCATAACTTCTGTCTTTTTGCTGTTTAATTTGAGTCCCATTCTTTTACTTTCGTTTGCTGCTATGTCTATCAATTTTTGTAGATCTTCCTTATTTTCCGCTATTAACACTGTATCGTCTGCATACCGTAGATCATTCTTCCACCTATTCTAATTCCTGGGTATTCATCTAAGTTTCTTAGGATTGTTTCACTGTAAAGGTTAAAGAGATCCGGTGAGAGTACACATCCTTGTCTTACTCCTCTCTTTATCATTTGGAAAGGGCTTATCTCATTTTCTATCCTGACTGCTGCAATTTGTTGCCAGTAGATATTTTTTTATTATCCGGAGATCTTTTCCGTCCACGTGTTATTGTTTTAGTTGTTTGATCATTTCCCAGTGTTTAACTCTGTCAAAAGCCTTGGTGTAGTCAATAAAACATAGGTATATGTCCTTCTGCATTTGCAAAGCCATTTCTATTATCATTCTGAGCATGTAAACTGCATTTGTTGTTGGTATATCAAACTTTAAAAAAAAATGAGTTATTCTTTTTGTTTCTCAAATTCATTCCAACATAAGGTTAATTACTTCCCCATGCTTTTTCAATTCTTTACTCAGAGGGAGATCGAGAGAGAAGAAATACAAAAAGATTCAAAGGTATCAAACATGTTTCACCAAAATTTCTTTCCTTTTATCTATCAACCAAAAATTACATTTCAAAAATCTGATTTTTCTGCTCAAAACCTTTCATTTGATATCAGGATGAAACCAATATCATTTGAAATAAAAAAAATTAATGTTGGTTAGTTTCCAAAACTGAGAAGTAATAGGAAAGAAGATATTTTTTATATGCCTTAAACAAATGTAAGAGATGCCCAAACATATATTCTGAAGATACTACAATCAAATCAAATTTTTTTTTTTCGTTTTTTTTTAACTCCTGGATTAAAACAAGACTAATTCCTCAATTAATTCAAAGAATTTTGACCAATTTTCAGTTTTATCTTGCTTAACTCAGGTTTTCTTTTTTTTATGTGCTTTTCAGTCTGTTCAGCTTTTACATTTTGCAAATGATTGCAACAAGATATAATGATTCAAATATTATAAAGGCTTTTGCATTTCAGTGACAATGGGATATTTAAAATTCAGAACTATATGAATAAGTAATATATTTTTATAGAGTTATTTTACCTTGCACTTTTAGCTAAAATTATTTGGTACAACATCCTTCTTTCAAAGCAATAAAACACCATTTTTAATCGATTAAAAACAAAATTTGAATATTCGAAAAGATATTTTTCTAACCTGAAATCCAAGCAAACCAGCAAAAACTGCAAGCCTAGGCTTAAGTGCTTTTGATATATATCCCTTCCGTAAAAAATAAAGGGCTGGTAGTATAAACACCATGCCTGTGGTTCTCCCCCACATTCGGTGAGCCCATTCCATGTAGAAAATGAACTTGAAATCAGACAGAGACATTTCTCTTTCATTTGATATTCTGTGGGAATAATATGAAGTCAAGGATCACGAAAAAAAATTATGAAAACTACTTTTTTTTAAATCTTGCCAGCTTTGAAAATCATGAAACTGGCCAACTGTGTATCTCATTTGGAGGTCAAGGATAGAAGATTTATTTAAGTTGAAATGTGCAGAGTATGAGTCTACATCTCCTCTAAACTAATTGATCTTGATGGAAGTTATCCAAAGTTAACTGAACAGAAGTTTTCACTCTAATATTTTCTTTGGTTTTTTTCTGTTTTTTCTTTTTTTGGCCATCCTATAGAGAACTAAACTTTCTTTTGAAGATCTGCCATAGCCCAATGAAGTATTGTCCAAGTTAAGTCTATGGACAAAACTGCTTGTTATTTCACTGAGGCACTTATTCCTCAGATGTAACATTAAAGTATGTGAGAATTATTTTTCTTCCTAATCTAATTATGCCTAAAAAAATTTTAACACACAGCTCAGCATAATTATATCACTTGGAAGTATTTTTCTATAATAAAAATCAAAAACTTTGCATTTTCATCTCAACCAAATATTTGTCCTTTTGATTGTGAATTAGAAGTCAAAACAATTATTTTGGTTTTGCTTCCTTTTTTTCCAATTCCTCAGATATTTATAATTTTTAATAGAAAGGGCACATCAGCAAACAATCCTTCATTTATTAGTATAACTTTCCTAAAAATTCATTGGATTCTCGATTCATAAAATAATTTCCACCAGAGATGATACTCACTGTTGATATTCTGGAAATTCCTTGTAACGTTCAAATTCAGCAATCCACTCTGCTTCTGAACCTGGAGGCTTCATGTCTTTAACCAACTGCCAATCTACCATTGAAAGGCCAGACTCTGTTAGCCTGTGGTTATAATATGAAAATCTGATTTTTTTTTTTTTCACAGAAGTCACAAAAATACAAAACGCATCTTAATATAATTTAGAATAAAAAGTGTACAATACAAAAAAAAGAAAAATAATCCTTAATGCATATCTTCATAGTTTAAGCTTTTTTTTCTTTAATACAAATAAAATTTTCTGATGTAATCATTTTCAATGTATACAGAGAAAACAGAAGGTAAATGGGAGAAGAGCTGCCAAATACAAAAAGATGAGTTATGGGTGAAGGTTTGGATAATACAGACATTTCTTTAGAACACCTAGCAGAGATTTGGGAGATACATCTTAGTTTTCTATGTAATTTTCAATACTGGCATTCAAGAAAGAAGATAAACATTATTTGTGCTGTGTCAAATAAGATGTTTGCACAAAATTGTCCATGGAAAAAACAAATTTGTGCTTCCTGAACAGCACCAAACGCAGATCTTTAAGTAATGCCAAATACTTCAAGACTTTCTCAAAACTTATAACATATAAGAGAATTTGGATGTGAAAAGTTGATAATTCTCACAAATGTCCTCATTATTATTATTTATCCTTGTTCTTGCTGCAAAACATCCCATTTTGTGGCAAAACTACACTTAAAAAAAAATTAAGTGGGTTCTACACTTAGTCCAAACATTGGGGAACCAGGAGTAGGGTCCTGATTGTTCTTGGCATAGGGGCGTTTGAGTTAGTTTGCCATTGCTTTCTTTGTCTCCTTTACTTTCGCGGGGTCTTAAGAGACCTAGCTACCCATTTAGTGCTGGGCGGACACAGAGCAGCAATGAAAATCTGACTTGGCCCGGACTGGGAATCGAACCCTGGACCCTAACACTACCCTTACATATTTCAAATAAATAAAGCCATAGAAATGTCAAAAACGTAAAAATAGTTTTTAAAATTTATTACATAAAACAAACTTTTAATCAATCTTCTTATCTATATTGATTATAAAAATTTTAACCTTCTTTTGAAATTGCTTAAAGTCATTTGAGAATCAGATTGTCTCCTCATTAAAATTTGCAGGCTTCAAGTTAAAAAAAAACAAAACACAGAAATACCATCTCCCTTATCATCCAATTTCTATTGGGATTTATTGACTGTAGTCTGCAAAATATTATGAACTTTATTTACCTAGTCACACCCCCAAGAATTACTGCACCAAAGCACATCCCTGCACATCCAACAAGCCATGAGCCAACAATTTTTTGGGCATGGGCTGAAATTTCCAAGGAACTTGAAACTGTTGCTGATCTTCTTAGTGGTGTAGCCCAGCTTTTTGAAACCTGCAAGTGATTTTTCCCACATTAATCTATGAATAAAAGTAAATAAATATTTGATCCATAAACAATATTATAGAATTTTTTAAGATGCAATTTTTTTAAATGTACATGTATCAACTCTGTGGCATTGAAAATTTTAAAAAGAAAGTTTTTTAGCTATGTTTGCATGATAAATGATAAAAATACATTTTTAGTGACAAAAATACATCTATTTTTCAAAAAGAATACAGAAATAAATATATCATGTTTACATTTAATAATACATGAGTTTGCCAAAATGTGAGTTATCATCAGTGTCGTGATCGAAAGATTTTCTGCTAGCCATATTTTAAAAAGTTGAACTTATTAATGCATAAATTGTGCGTTTGTATGTGAGTTTAATGGCATAAAAAGTAATGCTTTATTTTTTTAAAAATCAGTTTTGTATGCATCCTTGTTGTTTAAGTACAACATATAACTTTTAAACATACCTATAATGAAAAAATGAGTTAAAAAGTGGTCAGCTATCAACACATTAAGTTCATCCACACACACACCAACTTTTTTTAACATGGTCCTACTGCTAATATAGATTTGATTTTACATGAATAATACCTCAGTTGGCCTTTTCCATTTTGTAATTGGAGATTTTTTTTTTCCAAAAAAAAGTGACACAATTTTTGGAGTCCACCTTTTGGCAAACTGGTCTTATGTGTGTAAAATATGGTACAGAAAAGTAAAAAAAAAATAAAATGTGACAATTGCTTGGACACTCTTTTATTCTTTCCCCTCCCCAAACACCAACAGTTGCTACCCTGACTGACTTGATTTGTTCAAGCCAGTCATCGAGTACAATCATGCAAATGGTGCTCGAGTACAGAGCATATGTCTTTCCAGAGGCTTAAAGTCAATGAGTATGTTATTTTTGGTCTTCTCACTTGACCTACTTTAGAAAATGTTTGTTTATTTTCTTATACTTTTTCAAAACTGTCATTTCATAAGAAAGAATCAATCAAGCGGTCAGTGAGAAAAAAAACAATAGATTGTGCAATGATAAGATAAATTGGATGACTTATTGCAGTTTTAAGTCTCTAACTGAGAATAGTGGATTTTTTTCTTATTTAATTAAGTTATTAGAAAAACTGAAAAAAATATTATATTTGAAGGAAGGCTTTTATTATTTTAGTGAATAGGTTCAGTGAAGTTAGAGATGCTCAAGAAGAACAAAGAAAAAAGGAAGTTCCTAACTCCTGGTAAGTTTGGTGTTCTCAAAGGGAAAAATAACTTACTCATGACTTGTATGTGACAGTACATTATATACAATTGTTTAGAAAATGTTTAGTGTTAAAAACATATAAATTATATATATATACATTTTTTTTTAATGCCAATTCCATTTTCCAGTATTAAAAATACAGCTATGTATTAGTATCACCTAGTAGTATTGTATTACCATATTTTAAAATGTGTACATAAAAAAAGACAGTTATTTTGGTGCGTCATAACAAACACATCTACATGTGAGACCTAAATTATCCAATAACTGTGATTTTTTGGATTTATCTTATCCAGTTCTCCTTCAAAATAATGAGAAAAAGGCAAAATGCCAGATTTCAGCATAGATTGAGGCTTTTTTTAAGATTTTATAGCAACACAACACTCAATGTCTTTGCTTTTGTGACAGGCTCAAATTAAATTGTAATGAAGTGTTTCTTTTCCATTAGGCATAAACACAATACCTTATTATTTTCCTGTTGTTTAGTGACGGATTTCATAAAGATTGATTCTTCTTAAGTTAATTTATGCTAAAGCATTAGTAATATTTGAATGTGCTGTCAAAGTAGAACTTGATTTTCGTTCTATCTCTCTCTTTTTTTTTTTTTTTTTGAGGAAGCATTACAGCTGTGTCGGTATTCTTAGAAACATACACAGTCTCACAGTTTCTTACGCCTGAAACTTTTGATATGGATGAAAAAGGGAGTTTGTTTTGGCAAATATTAGAAGTGTGATGTGTGGGTGATAGATTAACAAAATTTCAACAAGATCTGTAATGTTTAAAAATTTTGACCAAATGTCACAAGAGGTGGACACCAACTCACATTTTGACTCATTATGACTATGCAATATTAAGACCTTCTTTTTTCTTTTTTGCTCTTGTTTTCATGTTATTCTCTAACGTTTCATTCAGCAGTTAAAACTGATCTTAACAAAAAATGTTCTTTATGGACTCATCACTTACTGGTAGCAAATGAGTTCTCGAGTTTCTCGCTCCAGCATTATGGAAAAGCCTGTATGACTTTAAAGCTGCTGTTTTGGCTTCTTGAAAACACCGTTTACAAGCCTGCTTAAAAATATTGACACAAAGCATTTTATATAGACATACAATACAACAAAAATCAACAAAACTTGGCTACATTATACAAAAAAAAAAAATTTTTAATTGAAGATGTTCCATACAGACTTTCAAAACATTCAAAAGCCACAAATACAAAGCTTTAGTAATTATGTTCATTAGGGAAAAAAATTACTGCTCAAACGTATGATAGTTATTTATTAAAAATTATAGTGTTCTTAAATATGAAAATACAGATTGAGCTTTTCAATTGATAGGGAGAATGTTAAAAAACATCAACATGATTTGTTGAGTATCTATTGTGACAGTTTATCTCGATAGGCCTACACTACAAACTAAACTAATCTTTTCCTTAAATATTATCTGAAAATAGTGAAATGGAGCCCTGCTACTGTATGTGCCACATATAGCTGGCCACATGGAATTTAGCAAAAATAGAAAGGGGGGGGGGGAGGGCTAATTAGAATTTTTACAGTCTAATATTAACCCTTTGAGTGTGTGATAAAATTTGTTCCTGTTCCCAAACAGTATGCCTTTGCTTACTGATTTATAAAGACCTAACAAGGATACATCCTAACAGAAGAAGAAAAAAAAAAAGCAATACTGATGAAGACTCAAGGTAACACTTCAAGTCACTTTGACATACCCCGTTGTGAAAGCCATGATCATGGCCCCTCACAGTACTCTCACTCAAATGAGAAGCCATGATCATGGTTTTTGACACTCAAGAAGTCAATATAGTTTTAATGTCTTTGGAAAAACTAAGCTTTATTGATCTACATCTAGATTCTAGATAGATTAGATCTCTAGATCTGGATTTATCATTAGACTCTTGAATTAAAGCCTCTCTTAATCTTATGCGCATGTTGTCACAATACAACCAAGTGTGCGGGTATTATGTGCTGGCCGATGGTTATTACAATACAACCTTGTGTGCATATATTACACACAGGACGATGGTTGTTTCAAAACACAGGCTATGGCTCTATTCAATGAAAAATTTCTTAACTCTAGCGTATCTAAGGGTCATGCTATCTCATTGGTTAGATCCAATAATAACTACCAATCAAATTGCAGTTGATTTAAGCACATAATCCCACCCAAAGCAAAGTTACCATGCAAAAAGTGAGAGGCACTGCGTGCGATCGGAATACTGTCTTGTTTAGTGTCTGGTCATGTGGATTAGGCCCGTTTTTATGGCTCGATCGACAGAAGAGAGAAGGGATGAGAGGTGCAGAATGACTGATGCTCATTGCAGTGATGGAATTTTTTGTGTTGTAATCACTGAAGGAAGAAGCTAGGTCTAAGCTAACTGAATGTTGAAGACAAAGGGAAGAAGGGATGGCGTGGTTTATTGAATGATGCCAGTGTATACAAGACAAAGGGAGGATAGGATGACTCGGAGAGAGAGAGAGAGAGGTGCGGTTGGGAGTAGTATAATTCAAGATGCTTGATTCAATGATAAAATTTTTGGTGTTGCAACTGAAGGAAGAAGCTAGGTCTAAGCTAACTAAATGTTGAAGACAAAGGGGAGAAGGGATGATGAGGCTGTATTGAATATCAGTGTGTACAAGACAAAGGGAGGATGGGATGAATTCAATGATATGGGGTTGGGAGTGGCATAATTCAAGATGCATGATTCAACGACAAAATTTTTGGTGATGCAACTTGATGAAAGAAGTGTTTTATTGATGTCCAGCTTATACCACATCTGCTTTTTGTCTTTGCTATCTTATCTCATAAGTTACTTTGGTAAACAGACTGTATGTAGGCCACGCTTGGCACTGATTTAGCAGGTCTAGCCTGGGATTACTGTTAGATTTCTAGATGCTAACTGTATAAGTTGTGCTTGGCTCATTACACCAGTACATCGACACTGCTACTGCTCGTATAATACACAGCATTTTTGCAACCTTCTACTACATTATTCAGCTCAAAGACACATTCAGTATGAAAACCGATATGACTGAAATCATCGATCTAAGCAATCCCAATGTTTTGAGAATGCTAGCAACGCAAGATAATAGTAGTACATCTACTGAATCTCCTATATCATTTTTTTTCCAATGTTTTCAATGAACCAAAAACATTTCAAACTCAAACATAGTCTCATATATTCAAGGAAATTGTAGGGTAAAGGAATAAATCATATTTCTCTGTTACATCAGTTTTCTAAGTCAGGGTGTGGAATTAATTTGAATCAGCTTTTCTTAGCGCTATTGTAAATTCTCTATAAATTCTTGACTTCAAGCCCTAGAATGTACACAAAATAACTTTAAAACTTTTACAATTATAAACTATAAAATGCTTGTAGTGTCTGCTTTCAGATAATATACTTTGTTATAATCAGACAATAATAGGAGATAGAGCTTTCTTTACAAACATGCTTTGTCAGATTTGTTCAGCTGGCTGAGCCAGTTACAATGTTTACAAATAGGACTGCTAGGCAGCCGCCCACCAGGCGGTCTGATCTCAGGCCTCAGCTGGCGCAGTATTGGGGTTAAATAAATTTCAATATATAGATCTATATGGAAAACCTCTTGATGAAGTGAGAAGCTTCAGGTCCTGGTTAAGTGGATCCTTAGCCTAGATTTTGATTCAGCAGTCGATTGTAGCCTAGTCTAAATTAAGACCTAATTGTATAGATCTAAATTAGATCTGGTCAATCAGAAGTTCAACAAAGCCTTCAATCCTTCATAGGCTATGTCATAGGTTTGCCTTCATACCAAGTTTGCTGAGGATTCCAGCCGAGCATAAGATGAAATAGATATAGATCTAGTTTGAGAGCGGCTGACGCACTTCACTAGCAAGGACATTTTTATCTGGGCTGATTATTATATTTTGATTTTTTTAGGCGGACTGATGTGAATCTAGGTTCTAGATCTAGATCTCAATCTTGAATCAGTTTGGAACCATAGAGTCTTGTTGTGCAACCAGGGCCTAGAGGAAACGAGAACTAAAATGTAAAGAGCAGACTAAACTTCGGGAATTCCCTCAAATGGTAGTCTGATCTCGAAAGCGAAACTAAAAGTAGTTGGAGCAGTTGCAGAGAATCTTAGAATGGAAGTATACATTTTTCAAAACAATGTACTCCTTCAGAAAGGGCAGCTAGTATGGGATAAGGCACCGTGATTACATTAATTAGTGCTTCCCGTGTAGAAATCCTCCGTTAAAACTCTATGGTCTGATTCTCTAGCTCTTGCTTAATCTGATTTAAGTGACTATGGGAGGTCAATTAGATAAACGTGAAGATTTTATACGGCGACATTTGCTCTCACCGACCAAAGAGAATTTATAAAATACAACTAATAACTGGGCAAAACCATCACCTCTTGTAACATTGGCACGATTGAAGAGACTGATTCTCGGGATAATCCTGGCGTTGGCACACGATTCAGTATACATCAATACTATAGCTTAGCAATAATTAGCGAAGACAGCCTGGTATGATTACTCCTGTACTATTTGGTAATGCCTGAAAAGTATTTCATCTTATTTATTGTTAAAGTTGAAGGTGATCTTTGATTTTTCGAGTATTAGTTTCTTGGCCTGTTTCCTTATAAATCTATTCTTTAATATGTTCCTCATTCATTGTAATCAGTGTAGTGTTATAGGTCGATGGCTCCTCACTTTTTTGTGATTAGCATTGACATCGTGAGTTCTCACAGAGTTCGGATTTTTTTAATCGATCCTTTATTTTCCACATATCACTGTTGTCAATCATGACATAGGACTCTTCATTTTACAACTGTCCTCATTGTTTATTGCTATTTAAGAAAGGTTTTTATCTTCACCTTTTGATTTTACTGACACGATCATCATCTCTAATTTTTCCTCTGTGGTTGAAAGCAGGACAGTGGCATCTGCATGTATTTCAGATCTGGACTGCCTTATCGACTTACATTCATATCTAGATCTAGATACACCAAAAGACCAAGAGACATTGGATGTGAATGTATGAGAAAACTGACCAATTGTTCAAAAGATAGAGTGGCATTGTATTAGGATTGTTTGGAAATTGAGTGGAAATAAATCTTGATTTTAATTAATTTGAGTAAAAATTGATGTGTATCATATGTGTCTCATCTAAGAATTCAGTTAGAAGATTCTGTGCAGTGCAGGTATTATAAATAATATTGTAGCATTAATTGTGAGAGAGTGATGATGTATCTGTTTAAAATCAACAAAATTAATTTTGTCATTAAAATTGCAATTCATAATTCGTAAATTAATACATCGTCACTTAATAGCAATTAATGTTGTCAAATAATATTGACTGGCGTATACAATGACAAGATTAGATTGCAATTGTATGCACTGTGATTAGAAGTGATGTTGCTGATCATACTGAGGCAGAACTCTTATTTTGTTTTGCCATTAACTGTCCTGAAAATTTCTTATAAATACATGTTTACTATATAAATCATAAAATTTCTTGACATATTGGTCATCCAGATCTAGTATTATATTATATATAGGCATGGAAGTTTGTATTGATTCACCTGATTCAGCTCAGAATGCTGAGAAGGGAGGTAAGTTATTTTATATCTCATGGGGTTCTTTTTTGTTGTTTGTTTTTTAAACTTCAGCCAAGCCACCAATTTTAGTGCCGTACACTGAATCATTTTTTGATAATCCAGATAAATAGGTGCACCTGCTTTTCAAAATTCGGATATATCCATGTATAATGAGTCAGTTTATAATGCAAATTAGGGTTATTCCCTTGTGTCCTCACACTTCATCTAGTATCAAACTAAAAAGAGCGGGGAAGGATCCAGACTTACGAGGTATGTCTCTTGCTGATTCTCAAATTGTGGGGATCCAGCCTATTGAGGTCAATGGGTATGATGTTTAATTTATATTTTTGTGCAGTTGATTATTGCTTGACACAGATTTTTTTCATGCTGCTGTAGCACAACTAACCATGCTAATAATCTATTTCAATGAATATCTGTGTCGTGCATGACGAGTACCTTTTTTTTTTTAAATGAAAACATTTTAGAACATTTCTTTTTAAAAAGTAACTCTTTGCTAATGCACCTGGACACAAGTCACGATGAGTAGCTTGGCTTTACACTAGGTCAAAGATCAAGTGGCGTGATTTGTTTTAGGAGAAAGCAGAATGAAGTGTATACAAGCCAAAAAAGAGAGAAGTCTTTCTGAAAAATGCCCCCACCTCCTGACCCTGTTCCCCTTCCCCTCCCTGTAAATAAATTATCCTGCTTTTAATTTAAAAGTGTTTAAAGTAAACGAAGTCTGTTTTGAGACATCATCAGTAGCCTAAGCCACAATACTGCGAAACCCGCCACACAGCCACTCCTCATCAACTTTAGCCTAGGTCTAGTTACCAGGCTGAGATTCCTGTTCCCTCTTTCTCAATTCTGTAAAAGCCGAGTCTGGTCACACTTAAAAGACTCTTTATGAAGCGAGTTATAAAACGGCTGATTATCCGGATCATAATAAGAAAAATGCGGTAACTTTTGTATAACTATTACATCATTATACTTTTGCTCTATAAAGAGCTGTAATAGATAAGATTTTAAACACATCAGAGGTTTGAAAAACAGTCTAATATATTTTTTTAATTTGTCCAGATTTCTTTTAAGGGTGAGCAGGCTATTCAAAATTGATGTGTAGAATGTAGTCTGGTTAGTATAATCCTCTAATCTGTTTAATTATTTACGTCTTTACCTCTTAAACTACGATATGTAATTACTTTTGTATCATTTGAAAGTTTTAAAAAGTTTCATTGTGTGATACCAGTAGGTTAGTTTGGTATTGCTGCTTTATCTTTCTGGTGAGTCACACTCTGTCACTGTACTGAGTTCAGTGCAAATCTTAGAAATCTTCACAAAACCTTTTGCCTACATTGCAAAACATCACAAAAAAGAAGAATCCATCCTCTAAAATGACCTTTTTTTTTTAAAAAGAAATTCGGAAGAGCTTATGGCCTTGTAAAAAGATGCAAAATGAAGAAAATTCTATAGCACTTTTTTGGTAAACCCCAGTTCGTCTTCAACAAATACCAGTCTATATCTCAAAATATTCATAAATCTAGCCCTCTTGAAAATAAAAAAGACCTCAATACATTAAAATCTAGATTCGAAAGGAGGGCAGAGCTTTTTGCTGTTACATCAATGGAGTAATGTTTCAGAATCTTTTTAAAAACTGTGTGGTGGATAGCTTAGCTTTAAAATATTGTGTGTCTCAGAGCAGAGTCCCAGAAAATGTTTCATTATATTGAACTTAAAAATGAATTGAGCATGAATTGTATAATTTACTGTGCAATGAAATATTTTAAATTAAAAAAACTCATCAATCCAAAAAGTTTAATGAAATAGGGTAGATCTAATATCCTTTTTGAAATAAAATTTTTTTGATGCAGAATTCTCAGTTTTTTATACATGTACTGACTATATTAAGAAATGACAAGTTTGCCAAAATCATGCTTATATTTTCCTGACAATTTTATAATCGGACAAAAATATTGATCTAAATTAGAAGTAGCTATGTACCCAAAAGATTTATTACTCATGAAAATAATGAACTTATTGTATATTTCAGAGGATTTACATTAGTTTGTTTGAAAATGCATGCATCATGGTGTATTTTACATTTTTGAGTTGCTTACAGCTTCAGAGAGATTCTCATTTAACCTTATCTGTGGTTTTTATTGATGCATCTGCACCAGAAGGATCATTTTATTAGGTAGACTGGAAATAGGCAGTTGATATGATGCTTGATATTAGCAATTTTAGCTAAAGCAGGCTTGAAGCAAAATTAGGCAAGAAATTTCTTATTTCCTTTGGGTCCTATAGATTGAACTTCCTTTGGTAGGTATCAAGGCTCTAAGATAAGGAGATATGTTTCGTATATTAAGGAGAAACCCCCTGCCATCATGTTAAAGAAAGCCAGATTTCCCTGGTTGCATAACATATATGTACAATAAACAGATCTGCTAACCACTACTGATTTTGGTTGTTTACTACTAAAATGAGGTCCAAATTACTGAAGTACTGAAATGAGATCGAAAATACTGAAATTGAAATCTTGCATTTATAAAATTTACAGAATTAAAAAAAAAAAAATGATCATTGTTGTGTAAAGAAATAATGTACTGTTGTGAAATATTAACTTTTAAGGTCCTTTTGGGCATCAGCTATAGTTATGTACACTGATTCTGAAATTAGATACAATGAGTTTGTATTTTTATCTTGCCATCTATTTGTCTTGATTAAAGACATCAGGTATGTCTCTATAGGGTTAACATAGCCACTGTTACTGAAATGCTTTAAGAAATATTGAAATGAGGGCTCAAAATTACTGAAACTAAAATCTTTGTGGTGGCAGTTCTGAATAAATCCAATTTAAAAAAGACCATGGGAATAAAGGTAGAAGTAGATGATGACCTTAGTAAAGCATATGAAAAATATATCATAAAAGAAAATCATATGAATATTGATAAAACTGGTTTGCTTCATTTAGGTAGTAAAAATTGGCAAATTTTTATATTTTGTTTTACAGTTTGAATGTAAATGAGAGAACAAAATCATATTTCATCTTTATGGATACATATTAATGCAAAGGATAGGGCCATAGCTGCTCTTTATTTTGCAATTACCATACATCATATTTCATTTCATTTGAGAAAAAGGAGGGGCTCATCAGCTTATCAAACTTGCCTTGAAATCTGCAAGGGTCCTCTGTCACATAGTTAACTTGCCACTGCTGCCTCGCATGATGAGAGGTAAAGCAGGTCTCAGATCAAGTGATGCATGGGGCATATAAAATTTCAATGACTAAATATTGGTCATTAATGTCAATTATTTTCAACAATGTTGCCTCTATTAGGAGCTACTAGAGTGGAGCTATGTGCAAACCTTATGGAGGGAGGAACAACACCAAGTATTGGTATGTACATGTATTTCATTTTGTCCAATACATATATATATTTAATTTTAATTCAACGTGATTACTTAAGGGGTCTGTTTATAGAATTTGTAACATTTACCATGGCACTGGCCAGCAGAGTGGACTTGTCAACCACTAAATTGAAACTTTAACTTTAAGTAAGCCAAATTAAATGAAGTGTGTGCTTCAAATGCAGTAAGAATCTTAAGAGTTTTTTTTTTTTTTTTTTGGGTCACTTGTCCTCTTCTTTTTTGAATGATTTTAAATTTAACTGATTTTTTGATGGTTGACATAATTATAAATATAAAAGAATGTTTATGCACTAAACTGATTTGTTCTTCATTTTTAAAAGGGCATATTTACACTGGCTGAAATTTAAGTTTATTTCTTGTGTTGTAGAAAAGAAGAATTTATTTCAAGTTCAGTCTGTTATTTGTTGTTTTTTTTTTTACAAACATTTTTTTTTGTTAAAACTATCACGCACTTTTTTTTTTAATGTTTTGCAAGCAGGCATTCAATGTTTTCAATAAATTATTATTAGATGTTTATGGAAGAAAAACCATCTCTTTGTAAAATGTTGCAAATAATGTAGGTCTTTATGCTCTAGTGAAGAGAACTAGGATTATGATTTGAAAAAAAAAAATAAAGTTTTGAGACTGGTTGTAATGAGTTAAAAATTGATAGTTTTTAGAATGTAAACTCACATTTTGACGTTTATATAATTCTACTTAAATTTACAAGTACTTTGAAATCAAGCTTTTTTGTGTTGTTTTTATGTCATGATTAGGTATGTTGAAAATCATCAAAAACCTCTTGTCCATCCCTGTTTTTGTCATGATTCGACCCAGAGGTGGTGATTTCTGCTACAGCTGGACTGAACTACAAGTGATGAAAGAGGATATAATTTGCTTGAGGGAAGCTGGTGCAGATGGATTTGTTTTTGGTCTTCTTACCAGGTGCAGCAAATTGCTGTGGCTGTAGAGTAACATAAAAAAAATCTCTTAATATTTTATATTGTAACTGGCTGTAAAGTGACATATTGTTAAAGTTTAGTTTGTTTTAATGCCATTTCTTGTTAAGTGATAAACATTATGAGGACTAATTAAGTTATTTGTTGACATCTGCAATATTAAATTTTGCTGAATTTTCAAATTGACTTTTTGTCTGTAAATAGCTTCAGTTGTTAATTACAAGAAGCAAAGTATAGAGATATGAGAGCCACTATAAAGTACAGATTATCATTATTTAGGGATTTCACACTCTTTAGACAATGTGGAACCGGCAGTAGCAAGATTGATAGCAATTGTAGCAACAGGAAACGTGTATTTGAGCATGTAGTCATGGTAACTCGTATGCTAAAAAAAAAAAAACCAATAAAAATATAATTATTTATGTATGTTGTTGAAGGCATATATTAACAAAAGTAATTGGTTGTAGACTTCTTACTTTCTTTTTTAAATACTGCTCACATAACTCAGTACAGGCATTTGAAATTGGGATAACAATTGATGATAGGAAATCATTTGAAAGACCCATTTTGTGCATATATAAAGAGGTTAGTTAACTTATTCTTTTTATTGGCTTTCCTCTAGCTCCACTAACCTCAATTTCAATAATGTTGTAAGCAAGCAAAAGCAGAGGTGAAAAGAAAAGATATATGAGCTTAAGCAAGGACATGGGGTGCAAAATTTCAGACTCTGCTAGCAAAGGCCAGATGTTTTAGCAAATGCAGAATAAAGAACAAGGCCTAGATCTGTGATCGGTTTGGTGCCATTGTAGCGAAACAGTATTAGTCGTTTTAGGCTAGTGTTAAAATGAATTTACTACATCTAGTGACTGAAAAGAATCGAAATTCTTGAGGGGAAAGTTCAAAGTACAGAGTTTATTGCGCACAAAAACCGAAAATGGAGGAGAAAAAGAAAAACAAGCAAAAGAGATAGAGAGATCTGAGGACACAAAGGAACCGAACGAATGAAACAACAACTTGTTTCAAGAATCGTTACACCACAAAGCATAACTGAACTAGCAGCAGCAGTCAACAACACCAGTAGTAGTAGTAGTAGTAGTAGTAGTAGTAGTAG
>BLXT01003760.1:123627-145830 GCA_019648995.1 Plakobranchus ocellatus | reverse complement strand
CCCCCCCCCCCCCCCCCCCCCCCCTTTTTTTTCCATTTAAAAAGGGGGGGGGGGGGGGCGAATCTCTTCAAAGCATATTTATATGGTCAGATAAGATGAGATGCTTTGCATGGTTTCACAGTTTTCTGCCACAGAAGACTAAAGGATGAAACACACAACACATTTACACTCAGCAATTAATAGGCTTCATTTGTATAGCATTATGTTTATGTTTATGTATTGAAGTGTTTGTGAGTAGCCTACAATTTTGTTATTGAGAAAGGTGGCCTATGTTACTCTTTATTTCACCCTCTGTTTTATTAATTGTGTTTTCTGTTACCAATGTATGTAGACCTATCTAGTTTGACCGGCAGAAAAAAAGCAATGTCCTTCCTTTTGTTTCTCTTTAGCATTTTGTCATGTGTATTAATCATCTGAATTAATGCATCCACCACCCAATTGTCTGTCGTTTAATCTATCTACCACTCCATCTATCTTATTCTTTACACAAATCTATGACAAACACTAAACTGTTTATTGATTTTATCAGTCTTGCTATGCATCATGTTCATTCTATCTACATCTATCAGTCTACCTATCTTTTCATTTTTCTATGTTTCAGTCAATTTGCCTGTTCACATTTCTTTCTCGCTCTCTCGCTTCCCAAACTCTCTCTCTCTCTTTCTCTCTCTTTCTCTCTCTCTCTCTCTCTCTCTCTCTCTCTCTCTCTCTCACACACACACACACACTCTGCCTCTTTATCTGTCTATCTTTACCTCTTAGTCCTAGTCTCCTAATTATGACTCTCATTGGAACGGAACTGAGCAAAATGTTTGCTTGTGCAGTAACATGTTTTTACAGTTTATGAGTAACTTTTATTGTTTTTTTTTCTTTTCTTTCCTTTTTAGTCATTGTTTTTATTTTTTTGTATTTCATCACCCAGTACCAAAGACATGAAAATTTAATTAGGAAAAAAAGAAAGATTGCTAAGACTGATTTGATTGTCGATTGTGTGTCAAAATCAGAACAAAATGGAATGTTTGTATTGTAAGCAGAATAGTCAAAGGGGAATAGTTTACATAGTGTCACGTTGAAAAATACCTTGCGTGGGGCAGAAAATGAGTGATTGGATTGAGGCTATAGGAGTGATTAAAAAAATCCTGCTTTGGACAATCTGGAGTTTAAAAAACTAACAATTTTTTTTAAGTTTGGCAGTTTCACTTGAAAAGATCTTGAATGTTTGTCCAAATGAAGCACATAAATGTTTGCTGCTTTGGACAAACAAAGGTTTGATTTTTGTGTATAGCCAGTCCACAACAAGGTTATCTCAGGCTTTCAGACCATACGTCAGGACAGAGTGTCGTTTCAGGGCTCGAACCCGCGACAGAAGGATCCCGCTAGCCACTGTGCCAACGACGCCTCCGTACAAACAAAGGATATATAATCTAGGAATGAGAACAAATGAATTATCAATATAACAAATCAGCAATTTTGGAAAAACAGATACCTGATATGTAAAGTTATCATCATCATCAGGTGCCTTGCTTTACAGCGTTGGCGATCATGGTCCTCCACTTTTTCCTGTCCTTTGTCGCTTCTATTGCTTCCAACGATTTCCCTGCCTTCAGCCAGTCTGCCAGGCCTTCAATGAGCTTTTCTCGTTGTTTTCCCCTACTGCGTTTTCCTTCCAACATTCCTGTTGTTACAAGATTCTCCAACTTTTCTCTTCGCATAACATGGCCGAAAAAGGTTGCTTGACGTTTACGGATTTTGCTTATGAGTAGTCTTGTTGTATGATACTTTCTTAAAAAAATGGACTGTGAATAATTAATGTGTTTATTTTGATACAGAATGAACATAACCCTTGCTAATGTTACTATCATGATGCTAGAAAGTTAGGTAAAATTTTTTTTTTGCATGACTCTGCTCTTCTTTTTTTTTTTTACTTCTAGCTTCTTCTTCCTTGAGCTTTACATTTAAAAGTCTGAGATAATCTTGTTGTGGACAAAAAAATGATGAAATAAAATTGGAGGTCCAGTTCTAATTTCTTTTTTTTTTTTTTCATCTTCTCTCAATTATTAAACAGCAATCTTATTCATTATCTTTTAAAGCATTTTTTTTTTAAAGAGTAAGATCTTCAAATCTTTTATTTCAACACCAGCCTTCTTTTGCATTTTGTTCATACTTTTTTATCTTGCAATTTTGTATTTATTTTTTTTTATTTTTTTAAGAAAAAGTTTTTCCTGTTTTTTTTTGGTTTTTTTTATTCATAGATGCATCTTTTAGGTCAAATGGATGCAAGAATATGTGTTTGAAACTAAAAATCTTTTTTGATACTGTATATATTAATAAACCTAAGAGTGTGAGAGGGGGATTGAGACAGCTAATTTATCTGAGGTCCTTATTTTTGTGGTGCTAATAAATAAATATACATTTTTGAAAGGAATATATTGCATTGTGATTTTTTCATAGTATTGTATAGCAATACTTCTGAGTGAAGTTTCTGGGGCTGTTTAGAAAAGAAAAAAAATTTAACTGAATCTGTACCATGCACCGCTGTAAGGCTGCGCACACCTTAATGCTCTGTAAATAAACTTTACAGAATTATTTATCTTAAAAATTATTGTCAATTATGTATATTGTGTGTACGCTGTAGGATGTGTCAATTGGTGATATTATTTATTAATGGGCTAATTTAACACACTGTTTTTCAGCAATTGACATGAGCCGGGATATATTTGACTCACTTGCCAAAATAATTCAGCTTGGATTTATTCGAGTACTGTCCAGTGGTGGCTGTCAGACCGCCCATCAAGGAGCTCAAGTTCTAAAGGACATGGTGTGTCAAGTATGTTTGTGTCATAAACATTAATATTTGCCCCATGCAAAAGGCAATTTGCATTTAACTGGCACACTAATTAGCTAATGAGATAGATATGAATTAAAGTGATAAATTCTGTCCGATTTGGGCATAATCTAATCTCAGGAGGTTTGAGTTATGATGTTATGTTTTATGTTAAAGCACAAACCTTGAGGTTTGATTTGATAAGAATTTTAATTTTATGTCAGTCATTTAAATTTGTTTGAATGAGATATGTTCATCTAGATATTGATGAAACACGTAAACCACCATTTTAAGAAAATTTAGCTTAACCGTTTGAATATTCCTCCATAGGAACAAGTACGTTCTAAAAATTGCTAGAGAAAAATTTTTTTCTTTTTTGAATCTTCTCTTCATGTTGTCAAACAGCAATAATATTAAATATCTTTCAAGCTTTTTTTTTTGCTCATACCCACAGAAATCTATTATTGTAGCAAAAATACGCTTAACAATATCAGTATTTCGCACAGGAACAAGTATGTTCTCTAGAGAAATAAAATATTGTAATAAATCCGAACTCTTAATGCTTGATCCTTTCACAAAATGTCACATCATTTCATAAAGTCAATTAATTTAACAGTACATTTTATATTTGACACAGGCTGTCAACCTTTTCCAGTTCAAGATTGCCCTCTAAAACCTTCTCTATCTCTAACCCTTCTTTCCTTTTTTCACAAAATAGCATCTTCTCCATCAAATTCCTTGTATCACTGTTGTCTTCCTCTATTTCTAAATCTACATAACTTGTTTTAGACTCATCACATAGGAGAAAGGACCTGCCATAACAACCACTGTCTAGAGCCTGTTCTTCAATACTCTTGATTAATCTCTCAAACTCTTTGCCATACTCAAAGTTTAACTCTTATTCTTCCTCTTTATTATATGTATAAATGCTCCTCAGTTAATTTTTAACAAATTTCCTCATGAACAATTTGCTCAAAATTTGAGTTGCCAGCTGGGTTAAAAATATATTGAATGATGCAGTCTTGGGATGCCATTTTCAATGAAGCAGTGTCATATGAATGAGTAAGCTAGAATAAAATGGAACCCCCTTGTGGCTTGCTTGAATGCCTTTTTGTTTTTTGGTTTTTCTTGGTAGGGAATGTAGGAGAGCGTATGAATTTCTCAATTTATACCAAAAGTGGGTATATAAACTGAAGTTTTAGCAAATACAGTAATACCAGTACCAAACATGACCAGGTTTGTACCCTGGCTTTAAATAAACTTCTGGTGTAAAAAAAATTGTCATGATCAGAAGATAATTTGGTGGAGCTTTAGACCTTTTTTTTTTGTTGGGGGAGTTTGGACTACTTTTCAACAGAGATTCACAAGTGAAACCTACTAGACTGAAAGATCATTCATTTTAAAAAAATACTAGCAATAAAATGCGGTCCCTGTACAGCCAGATAGATATATCTCAAAAAAGGTTTAAGTACCTTATGTCCTGAGTTGATGGACGGTGAAGCAAATGTTTTTTTTTTCTTTCTTTTTATTCTAAAAATCAACTGTGGTTGCTGCATAGATTTGTAACCTCATATCCTCCTTTATTTGAAATATTTGTCATTAATGTTAGGGATGACACCATACAGGGTTGGATGACATTTGGGGTTATTTATAGAATCTGGATGTTTCACTATTATTTTTTGTTTGGTTTAAACAGTTGGCTGTTACAAATAGAGATTAGTACGGTGTATGGTTTTGCTTTGGTAGTGACCATAAAGTCAATCTCCTTTCTCACTGCATTTTGTATTGCTATATTACATAATGTTCCTGTAATATACCATGACTTAAATTTTGATCTTAAATTCTTCTAAGTTAATCATGCTTCTCTTTGTTTTACATTTTGCAGGTGAAAGACAAAATAATTGTCATGCCTGGTAAGCAACTTTAAGTTATTTTTGGCTATAACCATTTGGACAGCAATGGCTAAAACATTTCTGTGTGCTAAGGTAAAAAAATGCTCTATGCTATCATTATCTCACACCAGATGGCCTTGGAGAAACTAGAACAGCATTTGATAGCAGTGAAGTTGCAGAGAATTAGCTCCTTGCCATAGCTGAAGTTACAATTATTTATTTGTTTAATAATGAACTAGTTTTTACACAGTATTTTTTTTCCTCTATATTTTTTGGTAACACAATAAATTGAGACATGGACATGGATAAACAAACGGGGATATTATTTGAATGCAATTTATAACAGAGGCAGTTCTTTATAAATTTTGGAGATCTTCAAGACCTACACATTTAATCAATGTAGAATCATAAAACCCCAAAAAGATTATTGGAGTTATGTGAGTCTACTACTATTGGACCCAAACCCTGCTACCATCTAATCTTAAATCAGGAGTTTAGTTTCATAACTAAGGCAATGTTCTTTACCTTGTTTAAATAATATAATTTTGGGATCTTGGATCCAGTGTGGGTGCCTGCACCTTGAGGATATTAATTCATCAGGCAATCTCTTTATAGTGTAGAGTCTATAATAGGTCTTTAGTTTATAGACAGATGTGACGTAGGCAAAGTCTCCAATAACAAGTTACAGCCAAATTCACTTTCAATCGACTTTCTGTCCTTAATGGATTTATATAGAAACAATACCTTCTCAAGCCCATGAGCCACAAACCTCAGCCCAAAACAAATTTCAATAGTTATTTCAACATTTCGTGCTCAGATATAGGTAAAATCAAAGGTTCTATAGTTCAAAATGCAGGCTAAATAATGCAGTTCAGGATTTGTTTATGCTCAAGTGTGATTGGTACCAGATGTGGATTTAACAGTCCCAAACTTGGTTGAAAAAAAAATTTAAAAACCTATTTTAAATGTCCTGGAAAAGAACTGGCAACTAGTATTTAAGAGGAAAAAAAACATAGTAATAACAATTTATAGCGCAACATCAGCACATTCTACAAAATCGCATAACTAAAAATTATCATCCTAGAAAGTCCACCAACACACCAGTTACAACCAATGTACCCATGGGTTCCCATGACACAGCAAAAAAGACAGAAAAGAAACTGTTTTGCCAATTATCCTTCTTTTAGACGCAGCCTGAGTCTGTCTCAGCTGGCTGTTGTAACAATAAAATCTTATCTTTATTTATCTAAAGGGCTAAATTAGCCCGCCTCGGCCAAATCAATCTCAAATCATTCCCAAGCTAAACAACAGCACCACATGAAACAATGAAAAAATAATAGCACAAAACAGTGGTCATGGTAAATGAGATATATGACATGAAAGTCAATGGAGATATACATCGTAAGGATAGAATGTGAAAAATGCAAATTTCATGTAAATCATAGCTTTCGAACGGAGAAAAACCATAAAGCAATAAAACATGTATAGTTTTAAGGTCATGCAATAGAATTATGGTGTGTGTGGGTGGGGGCAGAGAAATTGGCAAGATAAGTTTATCAAGGAAATGTCAGATGAAGAGAGAAAGAAGGCTTAGTTTTTGTGCATATAGCCAGTCTACAACAAGGTGCTGTCAGGCTTTAGGGCTCTCCATAAAACCAGGGTAACGATTGCAGAGCTGGCACTTGCAGCAGAGAAATACCTTCAGATCTCGGCGGAGATAGTGATTGATAGACATAAAGAGAAAATGGGAAATATATCCATCAAAATTTCAAATTATGGAATTTAAATCACCATCACAGACACACACATGGTGATTGTTGAAAACTTTCAGAAACATATTTTAGCTGTTCAAACTTCAATAATTTATGGTGCACACAATTTTTTTTTTCTCTTTTAAAAAAATGGTTTACAGCCTCTCTTCTTATAAACATGGGTCATTAGTGGTACATTGGATATCCAACTTACCCTGAGATCTGCAAGGACCCTTTTTCTGTAAGTTTGAACCATATCAGCGGGGCTTTGGCTTCAGAGGGCCTAAAAGCCTGAGATCACTCTGTTGTTGATTAGCTATACGCAAAGAAAAACAAATTATAAGTATTTAACTTTTTTTAAAACTGCGAGTCTGCCTCTATTGCACATCTAATTGGTTTTCCTTGGATCTCAGCATTTGCAGCTACCTTTGCTTGAGCAATAGATCATCAGTTCCCCTCATTTCTGTTTTGAGCTTCTTTTTTTTTTTTTATTAACCAGGTAGAGTTGCTTATTTGCATCAAACTGGCCTGAATAAAAAATTTGTACAGGATTCAATTTTGCACAATTAATGGGGGCAGTATTGAATTCAAGAGCCACAATTTTCTCTCTTTTCCACTTTCTACCTCTTCTGTTTACTGTTTTTGCATATCAATGACAGAATCATCATTTCCTCCACTGTTTCAGCTAGGTATTGACTAGAATATAATCTCAAGAAATGTATGAAACGCAGATTTAAGTAAAATTGTCTTGCTCTCAGATCACAAGATACAATTGCAGCTAGGTACAGAAAGACATTATTAATCCTAATCTAGAGTAGTGTATTCTAGACTTTCATTTAAGATACAGCTACTGGCATGTGGAAGCAAGTGGCAATACATGACGATGTTAGAAAGTTGTAGGCAAGGAGTTATGATTCTAAATCTAAGCAAATATAGATAAAGTTGTGTTCTATTCCATTGTTTTTTTCTTTATAATTTTGAGGGGTTTTGCCGTGAGAAAAAATTAAGCCATAATTTTTTTCTTAAACTTTAAGTTTGACTCAAACCAAAGTTTTCTTTTTAAAACACGCTAGAAATGTTTGAAGGAAGTAAAGGGAGTATAGCCATAGTCATAATTTGTTAATATGTCTTTTGCCAACTAGATTTTATATGACCAAAACGGTACTCACAGAGTAAAATAATATAAATAAACATCAAAATTTTTCGCCTTAATGGTTTCATCCATGTAAAATGTTAAATGGTAGATAGCTAGTTAGAAACTGTTTACTTTATCTTTACTTTAAAAATCGATTCAGTTGTACTTGCATTGTTTGGATACTAGGTTTTATATTGTATGTGGTGCTTCCTGAGTGGTATTCTTGCCCTTTTGTGATTAAATATATGGGAGGGAGAAAGATTGGAGAGACTCTAAGATATAGTGGTTAGATACATAATTAACAAACCTTCACAGCAAGAATGAGTTTGGAGATATTTAATGGACTGGTTGATAAGATTACTTTGCAATTAACTTCGATAAGGCCTTAGACAATCTGCATCTAATTATTCTCATATTAGCCAATTGTAGCAATCACTACAACATTATAAATATCGGCTGAAGAGTACTAAACAGCACAAAAAGTGAATTCGAAGCATAATGCTTGACTCAAGTCCATGAATTTATGCTCAAATTTGCTTCATAAATCTTTTCTCTGTAGTTAGTAAAAAAATCCATCATGGATCCGCTGCATAAATTGTCTTCAGCTTAAGTTAAATAAAGATCAATCCATTCCTTTGAATCTTTGTTATTCAAGAGATGTCTACCCTGCCATCCTAAATGGTTACGTCAACATTGAATAATCAGTTATGTCTTTACAATATAACAAATACAATTTTATTGCAGTTCATTAATTTAAATGGTTCAGGCAAAAATACCTAGGTTTATACCGAATTTGATTTACATAAAGGCAAAGTAAGCAGTTGCCTATTGATCCATGGTGTTTAAATTGTTGTCAATCTATTTACTACTTTGAACTAATGAAGCCCTTTGGCAAAACGTTTCGATGTGTTTATTTGCAATTAATTTGCTTTGTGACTACCATTTAGTTTTATATACAATATATAATGGGCAACAGTTCTCCTTGTCTTTACTTTATATATCAATTCAGTTGCCATTGCATCCTTTGGATCCTAGATTTTATATTGTACTGCTTCCTAGGTGGTGATCTTGCCCCTCTATAATTATATTACTAATTGGTAGTAATAGCATATTGCATAGTGCTATATAGTACGTACATTGTGTCCTCTTGGATCTAACACTGTAATAAAAACAAAGCTTAAGTATGCATTTTTGAATCCTTCGGCATTCCTTCAAGCCACAACCATCTCCCTTACACCTCATCCTTTCTCAAGTCCCCAGTGTCACGTTGTATGTGCCTATCATTTGGCTAAGGGAATTGCTTTCTTTCAATTCTATGTTGCATTAAGAGTGAGACAGTTATTCTAAACAGACCAATTACAGTGTACACCCTTCCCATCCAATTGTGCAAGACTAGGCTCAAACTTGTCTCATTCCTTTGCTACTCTTTGCCACCGTCTCGCTCCTTCTCCTGCACAGTTCTAGTTTTTTCAACTAGTTAAAGAAAGGGGAGACACAATCTACCCTGTTAGTTCAAAATATGACATTAAACCGTAACACATGTACATGTATACAGAAGAAGGTGTGTGGTTTCAAATTCTATTACAAAATAACAAAACAATATCACTCTTTTTAATTTGCAGGTGGGGGTATAACAGTAGACAACCTGAAAGATATCCTGCTCACTACCAAGGCAAAAGAGTTTCATGGTTCAGCACGCAAGATTGTTAAATCTTCCGTAACTTACATGAACTCTCATGTGTGCATGGGACATATTCCTGAGTGTGAATACATTAGGAAAGTCACATCATCAGGGCAGGTGTCGCTGTTCCTAAGAATAGCCAGATCTTGTTGGGATGCACAAGTGGCTGAATAGAGAAAATGAATGAATTTCTAGCATCACATGTGTTTTCGAAATTTGTTTCATTTTTTTATATGATGTATTTTGTTTGCTTTTGATTTTCCTTTCTTGACATGGGAGGCACGGCAGCAATCCATACACCAATTAGTGTGGACATGTGAACTCTGTAGCAGAGGCCTATGTACCTTTGTTCTGCCACATACAAGTAGATGGGCGGGAATGTTTCATAAACCAAATGAGTCTAGGTCTCTTCTCTTTGGAATTCACCATCCTCTCTTGCCATAATATTAAAATTTTTTTGATTGGATGTTTCCATGAATATCAACCAATGAAATTACAGCTTATTCCACTTTTTACGTTATGTCTAGGCTATGTTATTGTGCATGAAAGAGGCACTGTGCATGTATGTTGCTTGCATCACAAACCAGGCACATGGGGTTGTGGCCTGTTACTGGCTGGTTCGACCTGGGCTCACTGTTACTGTAAAATTTGGCCTGCTGTTACTGTAAAATTTTAATGAATCATGGAATATTATTTTGTTCATTGGCTGGATAGGTTTTGCTTGGGGTTATGTGTCTTATCTAAATCATAATATTCTTTCCACCCCCACGGGTCCTTGGAGGGAGGGAACAACTAAACCGGCCTTTGTTTTTATTTCATGGGGACAATTGGGCTGCAGGTATAAATGAAAGGAGAGACACCCCATTATCACTTTCGGCTGATGTTGGATGACAGAGTTATAGAGTTTGGTGGCAGACACAAATAGGTACAAATGGAAAAATTGGGTGGAAATATGGGTGAACAAAATGTGGGCTTTTCTTGACCTGATAGTGGCTATTGGACTTATTGGGATAGAAAATTTGGACGATTACCAACAATAAAGAACAGCCATTGCTTGACCTTCCCTATCATGATCCTTTTTTCAAGATTCGGCCATTTATTGCAAGATTGAATCCAATTTCAAGATAGTCTTTTTGCCAGGCAAGAATATTGCCGTTGACAAAGTGATGGTAGCCTGGCAAAGTCCACTCAACTCTCGAGTCTACGACCCAGACAAGCCCAAAAAATTTGGGATCAAGATGTTCAGGCTTTGTGACAATGACCCTGCTTACTGTTGCAATCTCGAAATTTATACCTGGAAGAGGGAAGCTTATGTCCATGGTGCTACTTTTGATGTGATTGACCGCCTGATCAATCCTTATATTGATCTATAGCAGAAGACGCTTTATGTGGACAATTTTTATACCAGTCCCAACCTCTTCAACTACCTCAAAAACCATAAATAGAGCTCTCTTCAGGGTTAAAAAGTCCTTTTCAGGGCTAGAAATCTCTTTTTAGGGCTTTAAAAAAAAAATCCTTTTCAGGACTCTCTCTCTCTCTCTCTCTCTCTCTCTCTCTCTCTCTCTTGTTGCATCTCCCTTTCAATTTTCATTCCCCACTATCTCAGTCTTTTTCTGTCTCTCCCTAACCATTCTACATTGTAATGGGTCAAAGTCAGTCCCAAGCCTGCAACCTGGAAACGGGGAACTCAGCAAGGAAAGATACTGTTTTTTTCTGAAAACACTATTTTTTTTCCTTTGGGTCTAGTTATAGACTTTTTTTATGAACCTTCACTTATTTTAAATTGAGAAAGTCATCTAATCTTTTAATTGTATATTGGTTATAAAAACGTGTTTTTTTCCAAAAATTTGATTACAGTTTACAACAAGGAAGATGTTGAATAATATCAGTGTGTTTGTGGATTCACAAAAATCATAACAATTCAGAGCATATAAAATAAATTTTGATACATAGGCCTTACACATTTATAGGTTTTAATATCATGCCACGCTTGATAATGGCTTTGTTTTATCACGTAATCAAATTTTCTGCATAGCAGTTTTAGCACTCTGCCACGTCCACAGTTTACAAACAAATCAGGCTTGCCAATTTTACAGTCTAGCTATATACTTCCAGGTTGCACAAACAGGTGACGGGGTTAGCCCTGGGGGGAAGAGGAACTGCTGGTTTTGGGGTTAACAAAATGTTCAAAAAAAAACGTAAGTGAGAGGGACCATCGACAGGGTCAGTTGAGAGCCATAAAATCTGAGCTATATAAAGTGGGAAATGTAATTGACTTGGGTTTGCTTTTGTGCATATATACATGTAAAAGGGGAAGGTTCAAACGTGTTACAGTTGAGCTTCCCTGAAGGGAGTCAAAGAGTAGGGTAAAAAATCCCACTGTAACTAAGAAAACCCCACTGTGGAAGTACAAGGATACAATCCATATTAAATGCACATAGTTGTAAAAAAAAATTGTTTGCTTGCCAACTCGTTTTCATGAATAAAATTCTGAGAGGACTCTTGGGGTCATGTGTTCATTAAATTTTTTGTGCGTTTTCTCTTTCGAAGGATTTTTGTTTTTTCATGCAGAAACATTGGGTTGAGACGGGGACATGGAAATATTATTTATAACCGTTCCCATTTTTTCCTGAATGGTCCGTGGGTTTGCGAGAACAGCATTTGATAATGATAGTCATTTCTTTCTTACCCTACTGCAAAGTAAGTTTGAAGAAAGTTGTAATGATAGCTTGTTATATGTTACATTTGTGAATTTGATGTGGATTGAATGGTTCAAGTACAAATAAAAAAAAATTTCTATGCCTGATTAGTGTCTGACTACTAAAGCTTAGAGCTAGTGAAACCGAACACAATGTTGCATTCACCCTAGCATACCTTAGTCTGATTATGCCTACCAATACAGCCCTGGATGGTATATGATTGGGCCATTGAAAAGTGGACAAGCAACCATGAATTAATTACTCGATCCTCCACCTCTCTCTTCTCCTCCCCCATTCATTTCTTGCTTCTCTTCATTCGCCGACCAGTAACATGTGGCCTGCATGTTGCATTACAGCAGACAGACACACAAAACATCATTTACACACACAGACACTCCTCTCCTCTGCGTGCCTTGCCAGAGATTCTGTAATTCATATAGAAAAAAATTACATTCCTTCTTTTGAGATGTAAGGGCATTAATACATTCAGAAAAATGTCTAGTATCCTTACAGTGGGCCCCTGCTAATGCTACAGGCGAATTTAGCCAACTGTAAATCTCGCATCATGCAGGTAAAATTATTTACTAAGGAATATAGAAGAATAAAAAGTGATACATGTACATGTATACAGTTTGTATATGGTAATGGTCCCACGTCATACAAGGACCTGTTGCATGGGGCTTAAGTTGAGCTTTACTGTATTTATTTAACTTGGGTCAGATACAATCCATGGATTTAACATATTTCATTAAACTTAATCAGTCTATAAGAATTGTGTGTTTGTTCTGTTTCTTTCTAATTAGAGATAAACTGTTCGAAAATTTATGATAGTTTATTTTTTTAAATGAAGAAATTTTAAATATAAAGAAGAAATAATGAACAAATTCAATCAAAGGATGAGTATTTTTGAATAGACTAGAATTTTTCTCAAAACATAAATCTTTTTAGTGAACAAGAAGCTTTCGTCATGGTTTATTTCATTCTAGTAAATAGTTCATCTCTTTGCTGATTTTTTTTTCCTTTTTTTGTTATTGTTTTTGTTATTTATTGTTCTTTTTTTTATTCATCTTAATAAGCAGCAGCACAACAGGTAGGATGCTTGGTAACATGTGATAAGTATCATTTTGATCAGATTAAGTTCCGACTGTGGACCAAAAACTTTATCTTCCCCCTGTGTTCATCTGTTGTGTTAATGTTACCAATAAACTCACAAGAAAAGCAAAAGCACACTACATAATCATGTTCTATGCCAAGAAAAAAATCGGAAATCTACTGGTTTTTCTATGCAGTGTTGGAATATGGGACTCACTTTACTTTAAGGTCAATAGATGTAGTATCTGTCCCAAGATTCAATGAAAATATTGGTTTCCAAGTTTTTATCAAGAATAGAAGATCTGGTAACATTACATTATTAATTTGTTCGAATATGCTCCTTTGAATGCCTGACAAACAAAAGAAATTTTGTTTGAAAAGGCTGTACAAGTACCTCTGTTTTTCTTCATACTTGTGTCTCTAAAGGCTTTGAAATTTTAGAATGTAAGAAATTGCAAATAAAAAATAATATATTCCTAACTTGTTTCATGTTTTATTTCCCAAGTTCAAAGACAATTTATGATAAAAACGAAGTGTTAGTTTTATTACTTATGTAGTAATAATCATATTATTTTCTTTTACACATATTATTAATAGTTATGTGTGTGTCTCACTCTTCACTTCAGCATTGTTCTTGAGACCAGTCCAGTAATGAGTAGGATGTCACGCTATAGCACTAATGAGATAAAAATAAATTCACTTTCTTTTTTCTGTCTTTGAAGTGCATTTTCAAAAAGTTAAAAATGTATCTTGGCTAAAAATTATCATAGCTCTAATTTAGTTTTCACTATTTGAAGCCTAACAAAAAGAAGTTTCAGGTTTAGTTCAACTGATCAAAATGTGATTCTGTTTTCGTTCAGACAGGTCTCAAGACAAAGCATAGCATACTAATATCTAATGTCATATTCTGGTAACAGTATTTCAGTAACAAAATTGTATGTATCAAACAGTAAAGGACATAGAATATCAATACAGTTTGTAAATCAACATTTGAAAAATACACATATGCTTTTTTGAAATTACATGAGAACTGTTGTAAACAAATACTAGAAGAGAAGAAATTGTTAGTGTTGAAAGATTTTGAAATTTTTTATTGGTTATGCAATGCTAATTTTATTGTTACTAAGGATTAATGGTGATGATTGACTTTTTGTAAACAGCTCTTACATGGCACATTACAATAAAACATGTACAATTCTTATTTAAATATTTTTTTTAATAGTTCTTATGGCACATAGCAGAAGGCATATAAAAGATGGTTTTTAATTATTTCAAAGTCTAAAAACCACTTAACATTGTCATTTTTAAAAAATGCTTTTGTTTTAATAATAAGGCGAAGGATTAAAATCAGTCATATGATGTAGTCACAGTCATTTATGGAGTATCGGTATTCACTGAAGTAATTAAATAAGGGCTTTTTTTGCCAAGGATAACAGCAATATTGGACAGGACATTGAGGTTTCTTTGAATGAGTCTCTCAATTTTAATAATTTGAGTTTTAAATTCTGTAAAGGTTAACAAAAGTTCTTCTCTTTACATTCTAAATTTGAGGAATTGCTTCAAAAGCAAAACCTTTTTTTTTTTTTTTTTAACCATTGCCACTTTATTCCCTAATAATATATTCTTTAACTCTCAGTGCAATAGCTGAACATGTCCATGTGTTAAATAAAAATTATGCATCAATTTGAAATTTATGTTTATGTAAGGAAAATCGAAAAACGGACTGTAATTCCATCAAAATATTATTTTTTAAGTCACAAATATCACAGGAACGTTGTGTTTCTGCCTTTATTTTCTTTTTTCAAATTCTAACTCGCCAAATTAATTATTTCACTCATTTGTTTCTCATCATATTAACACATTTATAAGCCACATTTTGCACATTTCGATAAATTGTTTTCAGATGACTGATAGTGATATTTAAATTTACAGGTCCCTGCTCTCTACAATTAATGGCAGTTATTTCAGCTTTTTTTTTTTTAGTCAACACAAATTTTTTTGTCATTGGATTGAACATAGAATACAAACATTTATATGTTTAAAAATAAGTTAACATTGCTGCCCATAACATTTATATTGGTTTTTCAAGCTGCCAGTGGGAAATTTTCAATATGAGATCTTGAATGGGGGGAAAAAAAAAAGAAATAATAATATAGATTCCATTCGAAATGAACTTGCTGAAGATAAACTTTCACTTAAGATAACATTCTCCTGGTATGAATTTTCTGTTTACCAATCATTAACAATTAATCGCTAATTCATGTGAAACCATAGGACTTTACAACATTGCCTCTGCCTATATTACATTAAACTTTTTTCAGCTAAGCTTTCTGTAGAATTGAGAAAAAAATACATGTACAAATATCGCATTTTTAGGAAGAAAAAGAATTACAAATTTTTAAAAGAATACAGCCACCAATTTAAAGTTACTTAATGTAAACAAATTCAACAAAACACATATACATTAAAAATGTAACCATTATTTAAATCTAATCCATAGATCTTAAATGTATCAGATATTTAATTTATTTAATCAAAATAAACTAAAAAAAAATCTGTTGACCCCCTCCCCCCAAAATAAAATATCAGGGCTGTATTCGTCGGGGGGGGGGGGGGTCCAGGGGGGCTCTCCCCTGCAAAAGGTCTGTACCCACTCTTGAAACCCCTTCCTTCTGAAATTCTTGATCCGGCCCTGTATATAGTATATACAGGTTTCCAAATTCAAAAGCATTTTAGAATGGTAAAATATAATGCTTATATATATATATATATATATATAAGCACCTGACCTAAATGAAATTTCTAAAATGATTTTTAATTTGAATCAACAAATAAAGATTTTTTTAGCATTATAAACTTTTTTTTATTAAGATTTGGGGTTCGTAAATCTTTTTTGAAAAGTAGGCGTCTTGGGCTGGCCACGACTTACGTTTTAAATATTATGCTGATTCTTTTTTCAGAAAACTTCCTGGGATTTCTGTTTTAAATATTATACAAGGTATGTCTTTTTTTCTGCAAGTACAACTTTATTACAGAAAGGACATACTTGACACGGTTTGCTGCAGACCTGACACAACATAAAATGGCCACATGGAAGAAATGTCGTTGAAATTGGTCGCTCCTTGCACAATTTACAGATGAATTTGTTTTTGAGCAAAGTATTTTCTTTTTCAAGAAGGACTCTGGAAATACGAGCATAACTATCTCTGTTGGTTTTGGTTTCCAGAGATTTTCCAGATGCTGTAGATCCACCTACATACATAGGACTAGAACATTTTTCGGCTTGACTAGAAGTTGTGGTTTTTGATTGATCATTAAACTGTTCACGACTTTCAGGAGCGTTACAAACTGCTCCTTCGGTATTCTTATTACCGTCTGATTTTCGTTGTTCTTGAAGGAGTGGTTGATTTTTAGGAAGACTCTTTGATGCGAGCGGTGATTCCAAATCAATCGCCCCTGTTTCTGTTTTAGAAAAGTTGTCGAATAATTTAATAATACCTTTCTCCTGGAAATTGGTGTCTATCATGATTTCAAAAGTTTCTCTACCACTTGGGCTCCGGCCAAATTTGAGGAAGAAGTAGGCAGCTGCTAGATCAATCAAATGAATAGCCTGGCCAAGGCTCAGCATGAACTCTACAGCTCTTCGCGCTGTCGACTCCAAAAAGCCGTTGTGTGACTTGGCAACAGAGAGTAAGTAGTGTTTTTTATGTTCATACTCCTCAGAGTCATCGAACGCAACGAGGGCATCGCCAGTTGACAAATCTGTCAGTTTGTGTTGGGTGATTGCTTCTGATGTTTTGAGGCCTTGTTGCCAGTTGAGAGTGTTTCTTTCAGCAGTTGCCATCTTGAGTTTTTGTGTTTCATCTTTGGTATTATCATCCTTAAAGATATCGGGGCTACCATTGAGCTTTACTCCAGGAGACACGCTCTTTTGGGTGATGATATTCTTGGAATCGCATTTAGCTTTATTTTCCGACATCCATGTTGGTCGATTTCCTGTAAAGTTTTAAAAATTCGTTTAATTAGACAATTTTACAGCTGGTTGGTTGTGTTTCTCCTTATTTTTCTTAAAAAAAAAGAACAAAACAGAGAGCAATAAAATCTGGGTTGTTTTTTTTTTAAGTTATTTACTTAATCAATATTTCGTCATGTTGTTCTTGCTCACCTAAAGTTAGCTCTACGAATATAATTATATTATCAAATAAAGTTGCTTTTTGTTTTGATTTGGGGTTAGATAACTTTTTTTTTTTTTTTAATTAAAGCAGGCTATGTGACGTTTTGGTCCGGCCAGGATTTTACTTTAACCGTTAATTAGCAGAAACTGAAAAGTGCGCAATTGAATTCACCATCACACGGTGTATATTGCAAAAGTACATATGTACAATACCTTAATGGCCAGACCGGATTTGAATAGGCAATGTATCTCGACAAGACTCTAGTCTTTCCCTTTCGTTTCTTTTCCACAGCCCCCTCCTCCACCCCTTAACCCCTAAATTCATCTCAGAGCTATCGCCGACACTCATCCGCACCTGACTTAAAGCGCGGAAAGTTTATTTTAAAATACCCGTCATTATATGGCCCAAAAAATAATGAACATGGTAAACCCGAGAGCCATAGAACTCAGAGACATAAAAATTGATGGTAGGTGCATAAAATTACCGGGTAGGCAGTTCATAATGGGGGCATTGATTTTTCAAGTTAGTGGTAGCCTAGTATTTTGTTTAAAAAAAAGATTTAAGGAAATTTTAAGAACTGTAAGCAATGGAAACCGAAACAACTTTCATATTTTTTAGCTGTGTGGGTTTTGTCCTTATGTGTGCAGTGAACAAGCTTCCTGACTTTGATTAGAGAAAAACAAGAGTCAGCTTTTCTCATCACTATACTCTCTATAGGAAGCAAAATCTGGGGAACGAGATATTAGGTATAAATTTGAAATCTGCAGCTTACACCAGTAAATGACCTATACTTTAAGTTTAACAGAATGGCCTGGTTGTTTTCTGCATCGGAAGTTTGTACATTCTAAAATGAGGCTGGATTTAGAAAGATCGAATTTTTTTTTTACTATGTATTACACCTTACGAAAGATCTTTAATCTAAATTTATCTAGATGTATAGATACTCCATCTAGTTAAGAGGCAATCGCAACCTAATTAATATTTCAATACAAATTAGCGCACCTTTTAAAACAATACTTCTATGTTTAAAATTAAAGAAATTATAAAATTTTACATTTACAAAAAGAAAAAAAAATGGAAGAAAGAAGAGTCAAAATATGATTGATGAAACTTTATATGAACTAATTTGAAGAAGGCAAATGCATTGAACACCAAGCGTTATGAGCAAGAGCCAAACTTGCATTCCCTCTTTTAGGTTCATGGGGAGACGATTTGCCTTGACGGGGACGAAAATAATGCACAGTGGCATTGGGGAAACATTTTAAACCTTTTACTGTTCAACATATGAATTATAAGGCAAAGACGCAGGTGAAAAATGCCCTAAAACAAGATGGATCTTCTTAAAAATGTAGTCTATGGAAAGACAACAAGAGACACAAAATTTGAACAAAATCCACCCATGCAAAAAAACGAAAACAAAAAAAAACCTTATCGAAAAATACGCGGTTTTATATTTCTATATGTAACCGACTGTAGTAGTAGCAGCAGCAGCAGCAGCAGCAGCAGCAGCAGCAGCAGTAGTAAAAGTAGTAGTAGTAGTGGTAGTAATAGTAGTAGCAGTAGCAGCAGCAGCAGCAGCATCAGCAGTTGCAGTAGTAGTAGTAGTAGTAGCAGTTGCAGTAGTAGTAGTAGTAGTAGTAGTAGTAGTAGTAGTAGTAGTAGCAGTTGCAGTAGTAGTAGTAGTAGTAGTAGTAGTAGTAGTAGTAGTAGTAGTAGTAGTAGTAGTAGTAGTAGTAGTAGTAGTAGAACAACAGCAACAACAAACCTTTCAAAAGTAGAAGAAAACAGAGAAGGTGGAATAGGCGACATAGGCCTAGTGGTAGTTGGAGGGGGTAAGCATTAGACCTTTCAGTAATCATCATTGTTTGAAAGCTTAAGATTGTTCATAATACTTTGATCTAGTAATGGAATTATCTTTACGTTCAATTATTGCTTTATTTAATTATGTCCCTACTTACCAAAGCTGCTGAGCAACATTGTTGACTTGAGGTTTTCTACGTTGAAAAGAACGATCTAACACTAAACTGATTTTTAAATGAAACTGTCAATTCTTGACACCGGTTCTGGTGCTTTCTCGAAATAGAAGTCAAGTTCACGAAGTAGAAAAACTTGATGCCTGGGAAGTTAATGTGTTTTATACCGGTATAGCCTACAAAAAAAAAAAAATAATAATAATAATAATAGCTCCGCAGATTTTGGGAATTTTATTTCTAAATATAGTACGAGAGCGCATTTAGGGAATTTAATTATTTAAAAGTTGTCATTTGTTAAAAATAAATAAATAAATTTATTACCATTATTCTGTTAAACAGAAAAATTTATATAAACTCTTACATTAAAGGATAAAATGAATATTTTACTATAATTTGGTATTTAAACGAACAGAGGCAGTAGCATTCGCTATAAATAGTACCTGTATGCGGTTTTTCCGAATACTTTTTCTGTGTTAATTATAAACCGAGCGGAATTTTCCGTACAATGATTTAATTGCCATAGCGCGGAATTTTCCGTATGATGATTGTATTGACCTACCGTCATCCCAATGCTCTATTTAGAGTGGCTTGCGTAACCCCCATGAGTCTTAGTCAGAATAATAAATCAGAATATTATTGAATGTTATTATACACACACACACTGTCTCTATCTCTAAATTACCCTTAAATAACCTTAAATTTTTATAGTGATATCGACCCTGTTTTAAAGCTCATTCCCTCTCCGGTTTTCCATAAAAGGCATATAGGATGTGTGAAAAAGAGTGTGGTCGACCTATAAATAGTAGAGATAGAAGCACTGATACAATAATAAAGTTTACGATTTTTAAAAATTATTTTCCACTGAAATAAATAGCCTCTCCGTTTTTAAAGCCAGTCTTTTTCGAAATAAGCGAGAACGCCTTTCAATATTTTTCTTATAGGCTGAATGCAGAGTTGGGAATTCTTTATGAACACCTTATGTGTGCAATGTACAAGCTTTCTGACTTTGATGAATCAGCTTATCTCATCACTATATTTACTGTCTATAGGAAGCAACATCTGGGGAACGAGATATCACTGTAACCATTAATAATTCTTCGTCTAATTTTTTTTTCTAATTATGAAAAATAAATGAAATACTGAGGAAATCATTTTTAAGTGGAATGTATGATAAAGCTTAACATATGTATTGGAAAGAACAGATGATTAAAAAAACAAACTATTTACCTTTACGAGTCGCTATAGTAGTAAGGTAGTGAGTGTTGAACAGTAAAAAAAGGAAACAGAGGAAAAACTAGGAGCAGTAGAAATGTGGTTTACTTGAAGAATGGTGAGGATATCATAGACAGAAAAAAGTTCAACGAAGAGGCTAATCTTAAGTGATCCCTAATTAAAACCGTAAGACAGATTCAACAACAGTTTTTAGGCCATATTTGCCGACACAAGGGTTTAGAACACTTAGCAATTATTGAAAAGATTGAAGGCAAACGCAGTAGAGGTAGACAGAGAATAACTTTTATTGAAAGTCTTAAGTCATAGGCAACAGGCAAGGGTAGCAAAAACAACTTTGTTAAGTTAACTGAGAATAATTTTGAGTAGCGGAACATGCTCACCAATAACTGTTCCAGACAAGGTACCTTAAGAAGAAGATAGTAGGCCTCTCCATGTTTGATATCCTTAATATTGAAGAATACAAGCTAAAAAAAAATAATGATTGACATTAATAGAAATAAAATTAATAATACAGAGGAATCTAGCAAGGATATTGCAGTTGTTTGAAAACCAAGTGTCTTTGTCTATTTTATTGTAATTCATTCGCCACTACGTGTTTTTATGCATAGAAAGCGCAAGAGTCTAAGACCAGAAATATTTCCAAAAGATCTTCACCGTTGTTTCATTGATTATTCTAAGGCCAATGAGAAAGTAAAACATGATGAGCTGTCTAGTATGCTAGAAAAGTTTTACAATGAAGAGAAAGATCTGAGACAAATTGGAAATTTATATTGAATTAAACTGCATCTGTAAGAATTGATAGAGAACATAGTCATTTCAAATCTACCAAAAGAAGTGTGAGGCAGGGATGTGCAATGTGTCCTGATCTTTTTAACTTAAGAGATAATAATGATATTTCAGGCTTCAAAACGAATGGGGAGAATCTTCATAATCTCCGGTGTGCAGACGATACAGTTTTAATAGCAGAATCTGGTAAAGAACTCCAAAAACTTCTAGAAAGGCCTACTGTAGTTTAGAGAGCAAAAGAATGGGCCTCTCTATGAATGTAAAGAAAACGGAACGTATGGTCATCCCAAAGAAATCATTGCAATCTTGTTAGCAAAGGCGAACAAATCAGACAACTTAGACATTTCAAATATATAGTTTACCTGTTAACATCAGATGGCAGATGGTCAAAAGATACATTCCAAAAAAAATGAAACCAATAATGGAAAATAGAAACATAAGTATGAATTTAAAATAAGCGTAATGAAAACATGTATATAAATATAATCAGTACTTTTGTATGTTAGTGAGTGTTGGACAATAAAAGAGGAAACAAAGAATAAACTAGAAGCAGTAGAGATGTGGTTTATCAGAAGAATGGTGGGGATATCATGTACAGAAAAAAAGTTCAATGAATTGGAACTGAAAGAGGCTTATCTTGAGCGATCACTTATTAAAACTACAAGAAAGAGGCAACTACAGTTTTTAGGCCATATTTGCTGACACAATGGTTTAAAACGCTTAGCAATTACTAAAAAGACTGAAGGCAAACGCAGTAGAGGTAGACAGAGAACAAGTTTTATTGAAAGTCTCAAATCAACAGGCAAGGGTAGCAAGAGCTTATTAAGTTAACTGAGAATAGGTTTAAATGGAGGAACATGATCGCCAATGTCTGTTTCAGACAAGGTACCTGAAGAAGAAGAAGCGTGTGTGTGTCACTGTGTGTGTAGGTACCCGAAGAAGAAGACGTGTGTGAAACAATC
>BLXT01003760.1:105380-118035 GCA_019648995.1 Plakobranchus ocellatus | reverse complement strand
TATGCAAGATAAATATCTGTTGTCTCAAAGAATATATCCCTTATGTTTGTAATGCTTGAACATGTTTGGGCTAGTCCTCCCCACAAGGGGCCAAACCTCCCCATGGGGTGGGCCAATCCTCCCGCTGGGTGGGCGATACCTCCCCATTCATCCATACCTTACATTGTTATTAATATCTTGAAAGGGTTCAATTTGACTCTCTAATGTTAGTAATGTCTTTTTCGAAGAACAAATAAAGCTATAGAATGGTTCAAGTGGCTTCTGAAAATCTTTTGATGTTTGTGTTTTATAATTTTTTTTTTATTTTTGCAATATAGATGGGCCAATCCTCCCCGCTCTCCCCTAATAATAAAATATAATAATGTCATGACTACAAGTAAATTTGTTCTTAATTATTAAGACTGTTAACACAGGTCTTATTCTATTATTTCCAAAAATTTTTATAAGCCCAGGAGCCTTGAAAAAGACTTATGCTCAAATCAATAATTCAGTTTTTATGCATAAAATTCTGTAAGCCCAAACGTCTTAAGACTACAATTGAAATGAAAAATCTCCTTTACAAAGGAAGTACAGGTATTTGGAACTGAAAAATGTTTGCTGTCTCTTTAAGTTACTGAATTTTTTTGGTTTTGTTTTTTCCCAAAACGTTGACTTATTTAAAATGCCCTACAAAAGAACCTGTTGAAGTTTTTACTTTGTATTTTTTATTGTTGTTATTGTTTTTGCATTCTAGCCTAATTTTTGTTTTAATGTCATACATGTATTTTGAAAGAAGTTTGATAAAGTCATTATTAATTGATTTTAAATTTGAGTCTTAAAATATGTACATGTACATCTTAAAATATAAATCATTATTGACTTTTTTAAAGAGAAAAATTAAAACTAAGTTCTTGCAGAGCTTTTAGACTAGAGTAAACAAAACAATAATTTATATATCTAACAAAATGACATGTATTTTCTTTTTAAAAATTAATTTTAAAAAATCCAAAACAACAACAAAAACAAACCTTCAAAAAACATGAGACTTTACAACAACAAAAAAACAGATTCATTTTAATTAAATTCAATTCAATGAAGTCCAAAGCATAAATTAATTTATTTAACAAAATGCAGATTTTCTGAAAAATCAATATAACAGAGACCAACCAAAGCAATACTAGCATAATCAAAGCGACATAATACAGCAGCCAATAAGAGCAGAAAATTCCATCCACCGAAACTTTTTGACTCAAAATAATTCTAATGACTTTAATATTAATTAGAAATTTTAAAGTTTTGTATGGTTTTTTTATGGTGTTCCATTTAAAAGTGTTCTGCTCTTTTACAAGAAAATTCTGGTTTTCGCAACATTATTACAACATATGCTACATTAATTATAAACTTATTTCATTACATTGACAGTATTTTTCAATTAAATTTTGAAAAAAATTTGGGATGGTGAGACTAAAAAAATTGTGACTGTAGTAGGAACATAAGGATATATGCGTTTATGAATAAAACAATAAAAGTAAAACACTGTTGAATCAAGCAGGTTTATGTCAAAACGCATGACAACAGCAAAATAATTTTGAGTTCCCACATTGTTTTCTTTTTCTCAAAAAATTACCCTAGATAAATCAAAATATGTTTTAACAATAATGATTTCCATTCCTTTGATAAAAGTTTTCCAATATCTATATTCATATTTTTGCAGCATAAAAAAAATAAGCAATAAAACTTGAGAATCTTAAATATCATATATATATGTTTCAACTCTACCTCCCTTAGTGCAATGAGATCAAAATTGATGACGATAAAACTTTGCTTTTTTTTTTTAATGCACATAATGGCGATAAGTAAGAGTAGATAGTGTTTGTTTTTGTTTGTGTATGTATGCACACACTTTATCGAGATCCAACATGGACATAATGATCTGCTATGTATGCAGCATGTAATTTCGCACAAAATATTCATTTAAGTATTTATACAACCTCTCGTTACCAGTATGTTGGAGCCATTGGAGGTGATCAACATGTGTATTTCAGTTTCTGCTTACATTTATGATACAACTTTGGAAGCCAATAAAAAAATTAATTTTCAGCATGTTTCTCCACTTTTGTGGATTTATTCATCTTCATTAGACATCTCAGGATTCATGAGCTTTAAAAGAAGGGCTATGGGATAGGTTTCTTGATTGAATCCCATTCTCATCACAAGGTGTTTGAACAGTATGCTATTGATATGATGATAAGAATCACATACTTTCCCGTATGAAACTTCTCCAACAAATGAAATTTAGATCCCTGTCTTGGAAATGGGGACACATTTTTTCTTCAATTATTTTTGTTCTTTGATGTTTCAAGTGGCACAGGTGTTATTGTTAGTTGTTTCAAAGTGATAAAACATTCACTTTGTTACCTAGGGCAAGAAAGATTAATAGTTGTGTTATTTTAGAAATAGAAGTTACACAATCATTCCACATTTTGTTCTTATTTTCCATTTAGTTCATGGGCTCAATTTATTAAGGTTGTTGGCAATAAAAAAAAAATCTTAATTCTTTGGAAAGTTGCAAATTTCAATCTTATCTAAAAACCTTTTTGATGATCAAAACAAAAATCGATGTCTTATGTGACTGTAAAACCATGCAATGTTATAATTGCAACAGTTGTAGCCTATATGTAGGTAACAGAGAAGACATAAAATGTCAAAATTCTATGGAGGAGTTTTTTCCCATCCCATGAAGAAAAAATTTGTTGCCTACAAGGCACATGGAGGCAGAGAGTCTGTGGCTACTCTTTGTCCTGTAAATTGATTTCACACAGTAGTTGCCATTTTATTTGAAGAGGGATAAGAAAATACAGGAGCAGTAGAAGAGTTGCTTTGACTGGGCCATCAGTATGCATTCTTTTGTGAAGATAAGGATTCAAATAAACATTTTTTTACCTGGAAGATTATAAAAGAGAAACAAAGGAAAGATAACCGATTCATAATTGTAATTAAATTTTTACTGGTCCAATCATTTGTCATCCTTCCAGTTACAATAATAATTTCATTTTCAGGTTTATCAAATCTAAGCCTACCAATCACTGTCAATTATTCATTGGTCATATGATTTTATGGTCTTATTTTGCTTGAACCATCAACTCCACCACACATATCTTAAGAAACAAGTCAGCATTACAACTTCTGTGATAGGAAAAGAAAGAGAAAAGCTTTGGGTAATTTTTGCCACTTTTCAGAAAGTATAAGAGCTGGTTTGTTTTGCGCAGACTACTTACATATTGCTATTAAAAGACACAGACTATGACTATGACTTGCTTCACCCTTCTAGACAAAGCCTGAAACATGATCAGTTAGTTTATCATTTCTTTTGGATGCACGTTTGAGCCCATTTTTCAACTACAACCAGCAGGAACAATAAGCAGACCTTTCAGGTAAATTCGCCATTGTATGGATGTTTTCTGGTCATGAAACTATAACTATAAACAAAACTATATGGCCTAGACTCCTGAAGCAGACATGGGATAACACAATGAAAAAGCACCTCCTCAAAAAAGCTTTTGAGACTGCTGGGATCTATTCTGTCAATGATGCTGCATTCAAACAGGCCCTATTGTTTTACAAAGTCTTAAATTTCTACTTGAAACATGTATCAATGTAAAACATGAAAGATTATGAACATCTGAGGTCTAAACAATAAGTATGTGAGAGGCATTAAATAAAACAACTGCTTAAATTAATGCAGAGGAAACAAATATCCGAGATAGTGATTAAAGAAAGGCAGAATGAGAGAGAGGAAGAAAAAACGGTGTCAATCCGTTATAAACAGCACCTTTTTTGCAGGTGAGCTGCTTAGTTGTGACTCTTAGTACAGTTATAAGTAGTCATGACATATGAGACTCTCCCAAAAGAGGAGATGTTGAAATTCTTCCAAAAGAGGTGCTGACATGTTCAATTTACAAGTTAACAGGGGTAGCAAACTGGTAAGATTACTCAAGTGGTGAAAATACCAACATTAACCAATCCCACAGATGAAAAGTGGAAGAAAAAATATATTTCCCCATCCCTGTATCATTTTTTTTTTCTGAATGTTTGAAGAATACTGGATAAACATGCAAACAACACAAACTCAAATGAACAGAGCAATAATGTTGCACTTCAGGCCAACTAGAAAATTGTTTTAGAAAGGGATTTGGGAGACAATTTTACAACAGAATCATTTAAAATGGATTGTACCCTTCCTCGCATATTGTAATTGAATTTTACTTTAGTTTTATTAACAACAGAAAATATTCTTAATATTCTAATTTCATAATATAAACCTCTGTTGACATAGGACAATGTAGCTGATGCTTTAATTTATGCGGATCACAATTTTGTTACAGTGACCATTCATTTTTTTAATTTCTTCTTAAAGAGTTTTGTTTTCACAAAAATGTAATGTTTTCAAAAAAGTAAATACATCAATATTTCCCTATTATTTTCTACATTGGCATTTCATCTCGTTAAAATATTTAAAAACCTTGTTTTCAGAACTATAAGTATTTTTTCTAGATTTAGATTTACAAAAAAAAAATGAGAGGGAAGGTTGAGCTTTAGCTTGTTTACATATCATCCTCCTCACTATTGCTTATTTCTGGTGAACCAAGCATCCATGAATCATCTGGTGTATCAATGGTAACTTTTGGCGGAGCCATTGTGCTCATCTTTGATGACATAAGTTGCCACTCAATATCATGCACTGCATCCTGCAGGTGGTGATTATTATCAGACATGTGTTGATGTTGGTTAACTTTTTTGGCACTTTCTGAACCTTTTGATTCAGCCTCATCAGATTCTTTCGGAACCAAAGCATTATTGTAAGCCTCTTTTTGATTTGTCACACTTTCATCTCCAATGTTTTCTTCATTTTGACGAGCGGAAACGGACATGAAACCACTGTCTTTTTGAGTAGCCGCAGTGCCTGCATTCACAGCCTTGACCCCTGTAAGACTGTCACCTGTGTTATCACTTGCCTCAAATTTAGCTTCAGTGCCACTTTCTTCTGATGCATCAGCACTAAACTGTTCCTTTTTTGTCCCTGTTGTCTCTTTTAGTTTTTCACTACTTCTTCTTCTTCCATCTGACTGAATAATAGGCGGATCTGCTTGAAAATCCCTTTTAAGGTTTTCATTTTGGTTCTGACTTTCTGAATTGTCAACAAGAAAGCTGCAAAGTAAAAAGAAACAATATTTGAGGGTATCATAATATGAGAGAGCAAAAAAAAGTGGCTAAAAACATAAAATGGTCTCAAGACCAGCCAAAACGATTTGCAAGGTCAATTTTACTTAAAATATTGATATATCCTGTAAAATTGTATTCAAGACATGTTTGGTATATATATATGTATTCTGTGAAAAACTATAAATCATCTATATGTATTCTAAAAGGAAAAAGAATGAAAAAGCAAAGAAAAGCCTAAAAATTATTGCAAATTAATTTTATTTAAGTGATTTATTAAAGACTGTCTCCTTACTGATACTGTTTGCTAAGTAAATGAGTAATAACCTTGGAAAAACAAAACAAAAAAGGCATTTTAAAGATTTAGTAAAATCCATGGACATGTTTTGCCTTTAAAATTAATGGTTTGTCAGTTATTGAGCTGATGAAAAATTGATTGAAAATGAAACTATGTTTTGCTTTTGAACTGCAAATAAATGCCGATTGTTTGTTTGGTTACATTATAACATCAATTTGTAAACTAAATTGAGAGGTGTATAAAAGTTTTTTATTTAATGCCATTTATTTTTTTTTATTTTTAATAATACAAATATGGCAACAGTTTTTGTACAATGCAATCCAAACTATGTAAGAAAAAATAGACTAGCAAATCCACTTTCACTAGACTGGATTTCTATTGACTCAGTATGTAGTGGTGAAACTAAGTTTTTGGTGATGAATACACTGAACACTTTGGTCATTTTTGTAAAGGAGTTCGTGAAAATTATTCCGAATTTGGAAGCCATTTCTTATTGACTCAGCATTTTATAAATTTTAATGCTATCATTTGGGAAGTCAGTATGGCTTTCATTTTTACAAAAATTAGATTTACACTATACCGTACTTAATTCAGGAAGCACACATAAAGTGTGTGTAAAGCACGATTAATGCGCAGAGACTTTTATTTGCCTGAAGACAAAACATACAGTAGTTACTGTCTAAAAGCATGACTTGTAAGCGCACACTCAGCCAAAATGCATGATTTGACGGTCTGGCAGGTTTTTTACTGTATAATTTATACCCCTCTATATACACACTCTTAGTTCAACTAAAGGTAGGCCTTTATTTTACTTCAGGGTGACAAATAAATTTGTGTAAAAAATGAGCAGATTTGAGAAAGTGGCTTGAAAAAAATTGCCTGCAATAAACCAGGGTCTGGGGTTGCATAAAACCCTGGTGGAGGATAAAGGGGGGGCACAATCCCTACAATTGCCCGCAACCTTACAGGTCTGAATAAGCACCACTCAGAAGTTGGAGCACAGTTCTAATTACTGGTGTAAAATCAAAAAGTTTAAGATTAAGGAGTGATCGTAGGCAGCTTCACAAATTTTAATGTGCAAACAAACGGTTGGTTGTTAAACAATTAGCATGGCCAAGATACAGTCGAACCCATGCTTAGCTTAAATCAACAAACACTGCAGGACAGACAGTTAGGGTTGACCCACACTGGAAGCGATGCGACTTGTAATGGCTTACTTGAAGGACTGATGTTGCAACCAACAAGTTAGCCTGATAATTTGCGTAACAACACAGGCCTCATGGTTCATGAGACAACAGTCAGTAGAATTATTCGTAGTCAGGTATTGGCAATCCCCTTTTCCCTCATCCAACTCATTGACTGACGTAAGGCAAGGCTACAGAGCACAAAGAATGGCTCTGACGCTCCGACAAGATGAAAGTCGCAGACGACTTGGTGTGCTCTCGTATGAACGAAACTAGAGTGTTTCAAAACATGTATTGTTGGACACGTGAACTTCTGCCTCCAGTGTGGGCTTACGCTTAGCCTGCATTAAATGGCCCCTACCATTCACTGTCCATGGGACAGGCAGGGAATTGTGTGACCGGGGAAGGGTTGGGTATGGGTGGAGGAGATATACTTTCTGCAAAGCCTAACACCACCCGCCACACTTGGGGACTGGCCACCTGGGACATTGCGAGGTAGCCCATAAGCTAACTAAACATCTCAGTCTCACACTGCCTGACATCCTAAATCCTGGCCCCCATTCCCTTACCTATTTTCTTCAATTTAAATGCATTGGTCAGATCTGGTGGTGATTTGGATGTTCGTTTCTGATAATTTTATTCAAAGGGAACGAAAAGTTAATGCTTATAAAAACAGTCCCTGGCCTGTTAAAATGCAGTGGGAAACGTTAATTTTTTTCATGCCCCCCTTGCATGGAGAAAGGAAAAAAAAATTATCGTGGCTAAGACTCCTAGGCCCTCTCGCTCTCACTCACGTTTTGTTTTAGTACTGCTCTTTTAGACAATGATAATGCCATCCAGTGAGAAAGAAACACAAGACATATATGAACATGTAATGCTCTAAGGGGAGGAATCATTACCCAATACTAAAATAAGGGAAGTTATCCTCTATATTTACCTTGTATCCTTCTAAACACTTGCTCAAGAGCATTTGCAAGTACTGTGAGTATAGACGGTAACTACTGAAATCTTTGCTAGGACCCTGAAACAGTTATCTTTATTGTCGAGATTCTCATTTATTTTGGCTACTACTAGAGAATATTTGTAACCATTAAAAAAAAACTATTTCACTTATGCATAGCTCCAATAGATTTATTTTTAGTAATATACCCAGCACTAAATGGATAGTTAGGTCTCTTAAGCCCCGGAGAAGTAAAGGCGGCAATGAAACCAATGGTAAACTACCTCATAATGCCATATGCCAAAAACAATCAGGACCGTACTCCTCATCCCTTGATGTTTGTGCCAAGCATAGGATCTACTTTACTAATGTTATTGATAAAAAAATTGCAAAAATACGATCTGACATACTCATATCATTAGGTACCTTGTCTGGAACAGACATTGGCGATCATATTCCTCCACTCAAACTTATTCTCAGTTAACCTTATAAAGTTGTTGCTACCCTTGCCTATTGCCCATGACTTAAGACTTTCAATAAAATTTATTCTCTACCTCTACTGCATTTACCTTCAATCTTTTTAGTGATTCTAAACCCTTACGTCGGCAAATATGGCCTAAAAACTGTAGTTGCCTCTGTCTAATGGTTTTAATTAGTGATCGCTCAAGATTAGCCTCTTTTAGAACCAACTCATTTGACATTTTCTCTGTCCATGATATCCTCATCGTTCTGATAAACCACATCTCTACTGCTTCTAGTTTTTTTTTTCTATTACTTTGTTTACTGTCCAACACACACTACCATACAAAAGTACTCACCATAGATATGCCTTAATTACCCTTATTTTGGTTGTCATGTTTATGTTTCTATTTGCCAGTATTGGTTTCATTTTTGGAATGTATATTTGGCCATGGCTATTCTTTTACTTAATTCACTTGTGCATCTGCCATCTGATGTTATCAGGTAACCTCCTAGATATTTGAATTTTGTAACATGTTTGATTTTTTCGCCTTTACTAATGAGATTGCACTTGGGGTTAGGGGATTTCTTTGAGATGACCATACATTCCGTTTTCTTTACATTCAATGACAGGCCCATTCTTTTGCTCTCTAAAACTACAGTATCTAAAAGTTTTTGGAGTTGTTCGCCAGATTCTGCTATTAAAACTGTATCATCTGCGTACCTCAGATTACTAAGATTCTCCCCATTTATTTTTAAGATTGAAATACCATCAAGATTCCTAAAGATTATTTCACTATTTAGGTTAAAAAGATCAGGAGACATTACACATCCCTGCCTCACACCTCTTTTGATGGGTTTCAAATCACTATGTTCTCCATCAATTCTTACATATGCAGTCTGATCCCAGTATAAATTTCTAATTACTCTCAGATCTTTCCCATCAATGTCTTATTTTTCTAGCATGCGAAACAGCTCTACATGTCTTACTTTGTCAAAAGCTTTAGAATAATCAATGAAACAGAGGTGGAGATGTTTTTGCATTTCTATACATCTTTCCATAAGCATCGACAGAGTGAATATTGCATTTCTAGTCCCTTTATCAGGCATAAAGCCAAACTGATATACTAAAGAACAAAAAAGAGCATAGACGTGATCTTCAGATATCTAGGCTTATTTCATGGGCACATTTATACACGTTTTGTATTTATCAGCTTGGCTTAAAGCTGATGATAGTGATACAGATTTATAAAGAGAAACAAAATTAAAGTCAAAACTAAAGTAAAAATATTGTTTTTTTTTTTGCATTTTTCTTTCTTACAGTTTTGTCACCCATGAGGAAGACGAACAATAAAATTTGCCAAAATTTCTGGGAATTCGTAGAAAAATAAAAATCTTTGGTTGCATTGCTATAAGCCCATTATTGATGGCTAAACTGTGATTGTAAGCTAAGTAATTTTCTGTGAGGACAGACTAGATACAAGAAAGTTGGTTTTATGGTAGAGTATTTACCTTCAGGTTTTTAATTGTTCAAAAAGCTTGAACAATAAAAAAAATAGAAATTAAAAAAATGTTACTTCTCAATAGAGATAGGAACTTCTGAATTGTTAGGATTGATCTTTAGACGTTTGCTTTTCTACTTTAACAAACTTTATTAAAGAAATAAAAGTATCTGACCTATGATATTGTAATTGGAATATATTTTTTGGTTATATATCAATACACTTCACCTTGAAAATTATCTTTGTGCATTATGTTGGTCTCAAAATAGATATTTGATTCTATCACCCAAGTATGATCCTTCATAAGGAAAAATCATTTGCATCAATGGAATTAAAATGCTGAAGTTATTAAGATTATATATGAAGCAACTTGGGTAAAAAAACCACACATGAAGCCACATTTTGGACATTGCATTATGGGCATGATATTTATAAGTTTAAAATTTACATTTTTTAGAGTAGTATTTATGTCTCTATCTCAATCTCGGCAACCCATATATGCGTTTGAGAATTGTTTTTTATATTCCTTTTTATGAGGCAATTAAATTTTTTTTAAAAAGGATTAGCTTGAAAGAATCCACACTAATCTGTGCTGATTTACCTTGTTGCCTTATGTATGATTGATTAACATGAGGAAAATTTCAGCATCTTTTATTAAAAATTAATGCACATACCGTTGTAAATCCTCCATTTGTATATCTTTGACACGGTAAGGTACCTTCTTCCAGCTATTACAGAAGAAAAGCTCAGAATTCTCATCCACCTCAAAACCGAAGCTTTTTACCGACAGTACTACAAAGGGAATCTTGTTGAAGATCATCATAGAGCCCAACACATTTCCACATTCAGCTTTTTTCTCTGGCTTACCTGTAATCATTAAAAAAGCTATCAATTTGAGAATAAATTTCTTATTTAAAGATGACAGGCCATCGTTCTGTATGAATGGTGGAACAGAATTTTTTTAGAAAACGGGTTATAAACATGTAACAAAATCTTCCTTTCACAGAGTTCTTTAAAGCGCCTCACAATATTTTTTGTCCCAAGACCAATCCAAATGAATTGGAATTCATATTTTAACATTTTAAACCATGGTAGAGCCAGAAACTGAATTTCATAAGCTTCGTAATTGTGAAAACTGGGAAAAATACATTTGTTTTATGGCTAGACATACCTAGTAGTGTTTTAACATTTTGTAGGTAAAAGTTTAGGAAAGGGACACACTTTTAAGTATTTCCTCTAAACTATGTATGCAACATCTGACCCATTAAGATTGATCCTAAGACATCTACGATCTCTTACTTCAACAGCAGTGGTTTTAAATATAATCTGATTGAATCTCCGTGAAGCTTCAATGAAATTTTCATTGACTTACTAGTCATTTATACCTACTTAAGTTCTTCACACACACACACACACAAAAATAAGCAAGTTGAAAAATAACTTGCCAGTGTAAAGTGGCCCCTAAATAAGAAAATCTGCAGGGTATGGTGATATTGGTTTATTTGATAGTGTGAAGCATTTTTGACACATCAAATGATTTCAATCAATGCCACTTCAACCACGTTGAGAGGGCCTGAATATAAAATCACATATGTCAAAAAAACTATTGCAAATATTCTAATTCCTCTTATTCCTCTATCTCTTTTCTGCGGCTGAGCCATCTTTAGTATCAAATGCAGAGAAGAAACACCAAACATAAAGGTGCTAGAGAAAGCAGGATTCTTCAATTAAGCACCTTCTGTTATGTCCATGTTGACTAGCATGGTGCAGCAAAAAAAAAAACCACCTCATCCATGGAGAAAATAGATGTGAAACTCAATAGTATTGGATTAGATGACTGAGAAACAGTGACAGTAACACAGAGCCGCCAACCCAATGCTCTTTCACACAAATTCAGTGAGGACATGAAAGGAATTTGAATAGACCAGTTTCAAACAAAATCCGTCCAATTACAGATGCATCTTATGCGGTACAAATTGCATTAAGGAAATTGGGCTTGAGAGCTTTCCAAGGCATATCTCTCTATGATTTTAATCTATGGTGTTTACCATTGTCTTACATGATATGAAGCAGAAGTATGTTAGTATTACCTTACTGTTAATAGTTTTCAGACTTTTGCCATAAAAACATCTTATTTGTAGCAATACATTTCTTTGTATAAATACTGTCATCTTCATGCTTTGTGAAAATCACAAACACTTCTTTCTCAATACTGATTTAACTATAAATACCATTATTCAGAGATGCCAACAAAAAGAATTTAGCTTCCATAGTTTTGAACCCACATTTCATTTGTTTTACCGAGTAATAATTTTGTTAATAATTACTGGGTTGCCTTTGATCAAAGTATATAGTGCTGTAAGCAAAACACACAAACAGACTGTATCTTAGTGTCAGAAGCGATGAATATATGAATATAGTATGATGCCCTATAAGATTTCAAAATTAAAATTTCATCAACATGCGCTACCTATTTCTCAAGTAATGCTGATCGAAATATAGAAACAGACCACTCAGAGTAGATTTTTAAAGTATTTTCCATCTCATTTCAGTAATTCAGTATTTTGGTTCTCATTTCAGTAGTATGCTACAAAAATCAACAATAGTAGGCCAACTCTTGAAAAATACAGAAATTAAAAAAAACAATACAGGATATAAAAGGAGAAGCATAAGAATATGAACTAGTCATTTTTCTTATGAAATCCCTAAACTTTGAAAAAAAATCCATTCCTTGTTCATGCTCTCTCTTTGTGTGTAAAAATATGGATCTTAAACTCTTATTTCGTACTACCTTTGCAAAGATTCTTACCTCTACAAAGAGCTTTGCCGTATAAGGCTATCTGATCTGACAATTCAAGAGCATTATTGGGTCGCATCTTCACTTGATTCTTGAATTCTCTGAAGAAGATAAAAAGCCACAAATTATTCACAAAAAAATTCATAATTTATGAATAGTTGTCTCATATACCTTGATGTTTCTTCCTTTTTTTTTTTTTTCAAAACGCCCACCCCTTTCTTGTCACAGGCTTGAGCCCTACTACTGGAGCCCTGCCCTGACTAAGGGCTTGAAAAC
>BLXT01003760.1:81051-103032 GCA_019648995.1 Plakobranchus ocellatus | reverse complement strand
CCCCCCCCCCTTTTTTTTTTTGCTTCAATCAGGGGAGGTGATCATGTAAATCTATTTTTTTATGCGAGTTGACGTTTTACATTATATGTCCTGGACATCGACTTAACCAGTGTTGACCTATTTGAATACAGTTGGAGATGTCAAAAACAATTTTTTCCACATTCTTCTCTTCTTTAGATGCCCTGCTAGGAACAGATATTTGAGTCCTTCACCCAGCCCTGTTCTTACTTAACTTTATAAGGTCGCTGTTACTACCATTCTTTATTGCCCATGAGTTTCTACTGAACTTATTCTATCTACCTCTACTGTGTTTGCCTTCAGTCTTTCCAGTGACTGCTAGAATGATGTTCTATACACTATGTCGTGAAATATGTCCTAGAAATTGTATTGATGCTATTCTATGGTTATAATTAGTGATCGTTCAAGATAAGCCTTTTTCAGTACCAATTCATTATACTTTTTTTCTGTCCACTATAGCTTCATCATTTTTCTGATCAACCACATCTCTAATACTTATAGTTTTCTTTCTAATTCCTTGTTTATTGTCAAAAACTCACATCCATATAGCAATACTGACCATACATATGTTTTCATTATTGTAATTTGATGTTGTTTGTTTCTGTTCATCAGGATTGGTTTAATTTTTTGGAGTGTGTCTTTGGCCTTGGCTACTCTTTTTCTTCTTTTACTTGAGCATCCACCATGCGATGTTATCAGTGGCCAAGATATTTTAATTTTGTAACTTGTTTTGTTTGCTCTCTTTTCTAATGAGATTGCATTTAATCTTTGAGAATTTTGCTGAGATGATCTTGCATTTTATTTTTTTTTTTTTTCACATTCAGAGTCAGGCCCATTTATTTACTTTTTAAAAATGTAGCCTAAAAATTTTTGAAGTTATTCACCAGATTCTGTTATTGAAATTGTATCATCAACATTCGTAACTTTAATAACATTTTCCCCATTTACTTTTAACACAGGAACATCTTTTACATTCCTTAAGATTATTTGACTATATATGTTAAAAAGATCAGGGGATATTACAAAGCCTGTCTTACATCTCTTTTGATAGATTTGAAATCACCATATTGTTTTCAATTCCTTTATGGCTGCAGTTTAGTCCCAGTATAGATTTCTAACAACTCTCAGATCTTTACCTTCAATGTCAAGTTTTTATAGCATTTAAAACAGCTCCTAGTTTTACTTTAACGATAATAGTTAATGATGGTATTTTATGTCAGTAATAGTTTTCAAAAAAGGTATAGCCAATTCAATTTTTTAAAAATAAATCAAATATAAAAGAGAAATAAAGACATTGGATATCATTTTCTTTACTCTTTTCAGGAAGATTTAGTGGAATGAAACATTGAAAAGATTTTTTGTTTTTGTTTTTTATTTCTTTACTTTTCCTTTGTTTTGGGAAGAGAGCTGACAATAAGTCCATTTTATTAATCTCAATGCCCATCTGTCAACTTTAATGAGTTTTTTTTATTAGTTTGTTTTGGAAAAGAGTTGATAATCAGTCCATTTTTTAAAATATGTCAAAGCATGTCTCTGTCAATCTCAAGAAGGTAAACTAGTATGTATAAAAAGAGAAGAAAAATAAATTTTAACAATAAGCAGGGTGGCGTCTCCTCCAGAGCAAATAAAATATCATATAAAAAGTATAATTTGTTTTGTGTTTTTTCTTTTTTTCATCCGTTTTCTTCAGTTACTTTTCCCAACAAGCAGACAGATTTTCAAAGCATAGGACGAATTATCGTAACACACACATCACAGTGGTGAAATGTAATCTAAATAAAAATTACTTCCTTGCAAAATAGTGCTTTGTGTTATTTTAATACTTTTTTTTTAATCCATGGTAATTCACTGTCTTTGTGCCATGAAAATCATTACTGGCAATCACCTGGTTTTTTAGCACTGAGCCAGGAAGATGTTGCTTCACATCTCTGCTTAAGCACTAGCTCAGAAAATCAGCAATTTAGCTCATCTTTTCGAAAACAGCTTTTTAAAAAATAGGAGCCTATGTAATTCACACTAAGATACTTTAAGCTAGATTAAGAAATATGTTTTAGAGCACAGGTTTTTATGGCTGAATTTGATGCTTTGCAACAGTATTTTTGAAAATGAAATTAGTTGGCCTAACAAGCAACTGTCGAAGTAACCTACAAAAATTTATAATCTAATCACCTATTATAAGAAAACTTTAGACTGCATAAGTAATAGACATTAAAGACTCAATTAGTACAATTTAAGTTCTACAAGCGTATCCATGGGTTTTTTTTCCATCCTGAGTTTTTTATATAGACCTAATAGTAACATCTAAGTAGTCTTGACATGGCAACCGTTTGAATTGGCTAGCATAAATATTTAAATTAGGAAAAATCTAAAAATAATCTGGTGCAATAAGGCAATGGCATCAACATCAAACAGGCCCAAAAAATGGGCAAATATCAAAGCCTGCATTTAGAGCATAAAAAAACGATTCCTTAAAGTAGATGATCCCCATAACAAATTTGGATTTTAACTTGGAGAAGTCAAATTTTTGCTGCTTTTAGCAAAAAATAAAACAGACTTTTTCATAACCATATTGCCTTATATTTGCCCAAATGCTACTATGATTTTATTATTCCTACATTATTTTCAGACGTAAATTATGTGTTATTTTTATTCCATCCATTAAAAAAAAATCTATTTGTTTGCTTACCTAGCCCTTTATTACACAACAATCGTAAAAACATTATTTCTTTGACGGATAAAACCTGTAACCAATAAATCAACAATTTTTAACCTGTGGACAAAAAAAGTTGATGAGATTTAGACAAGAATAAAACTAACCATTTTGAAGGGTTTATCTTTGAGCAGATTTTTCTCACGAAGCTTCATAAATTTGTAAAGTTCCTCATTTTGTAGAATTTCTTTTTGGTTTTCTTCATTCTTCTCACATATTTTTGAGGGTTTCATATTCGAAACATTCTTTATGGCCTCCTCCATCATCTTTGCATCATGCTGGTTAATAAGCTCCTTCTTGTACATTTTATCAAAGGCAAGCAAAACTGATTTGCCACCTTTCTTCCTACTCCTACCTGAAAGATAAAGCATTAAAAGTTATTAATCGTTTAAAGAAAAAGAAATAAATTAGGATTTAAATAAATAAATATTTACATGCCAAGAAATTCTACTCAAGCAATACAGAATGTAATCTATGACCATACATTAGAGCAAATTCAAAACTTTAAGTGTGAAGTCATATTGTAAAACTTTTTCAAGGGGAGCAGAGGGACAATGGTGAGCTGTAGTATAGAAACAGAAAAGTTGCTTGACCAGATGAGCATCTGAAGGTAGTTTTAATCACTATTGCATCTCTTGAACAAGAGAAGGGTATGAGAGATGTATATGAGACGAAAGGTTAGGGGGAGAGAGATGTTAGAGTATTTATACCTTCATCTTTTCTTTGCTTTTTTTTTAGGGGTGAAAAAAGGTTGTATATACATACAACAGATCACTAACTGCTAGAAAATTAGCTTCACTTGTGTAGGTTCTTAATTCAGAACTTCACATACCATATACATAACAAGTACTAAAAAAGACAAAACCTGGCAATTTAATCAAGGTTAACTGTCTTGCAAGCAAGAATCACTGACATGTTCACTCTACTTATTTCAAAACTTCAGAATAACATATTGATACTGTGAAGTTCATGGATAATAATGCAAAAAAAAAGCTCGAAAAGTTAATTTTTTCCCGGAGTGATTCAAAACCTGGTTTTTGGGTCTAGCCATCTAAGAACATAAGCAGGAGACTTTTTGAAACAGGTAAAGTAAAGTGAGTCCGACACTTAGTCCAAGCAAAGGGAACCAGGAGTGGGGTCCTGATTAATCTTGGCATACAGTATCATAAGATAGTTTGCCATTGCTTTCCTCGCCACCTTTACTTTTGCTGGGTCTTAAGGGACCTAGCTACATAGAGGTATGGACCAAATTAAGACATTTGTTTATTTTCCATCTTATTTCAGTGATAAGGTCTTATTTCATTACCAATAAATGAATACAGTGGAAACCTCATCATTCGAAGTACATAGGAATGGACCAAAACTTCGGATTATAAGACTTCGAATTATTAAAATTCGCGGGTCTTAAACACCACTAATTATTACCGGGTTACTTCCCTTTGATAACAAATTTAACAAAAAGAGCGGCTCTCTCCTGCTTTAATACTCATTGACCTCAAACCCATTTCCCCTTTTTGTTTGTTTATTTTTTGGCCCTGAAAAGGGCCTTGGTTGTATTGACTATTTGGCTTAGTTGGCAGCTTTACTCTTAACTTAAAGTGGTCAGTGATGACAGTCTGCCTGGCTCTCCTCACAACATGGTCTTTAAATGAAAATTCAAATGAACTGAGCTGCGCATGTCATCAGTGCCTTGCTCGATAACAAACTTTTAACTTTCAGTGATGCCATTTTCAATTGGAGAAAATACGAAGCTGTTCAAAGTTTAATTCAAAATCTATTCAAAAACAAGGAGAGATTTGTAATGCATCAATACCACATGAGTAGCAATGCAACAAGTGATAGATCTAATCGGATACACACGTGTTGGGATGCTGTGACGCTGACCGGCATACGTGTGTGTGTGTGTGTGGGTGTGTTTGATGTAATGGTGGGTCCAGACGGTAGATGCACTGCTAGCCTTTAGGCGCCCCTGTTACTGGTTTATCGACAAGAATTAAAAACAAAACAAAACAAAAAAAGGCACAGTGCCTCTCACTCCAGTCATGCCTAGCACACCTTGTCTCACCCCGAGCTTACATTGCCTACACCATCTCCCTTTTCCTGCACTTGCAGCTGACTGTGTGTGAAATTATTATTCATTTATTGGCTTTACAGAGGTAGGCCTAGATGATCTAAACTTAGCGTGACTGTATTGAGGGGTTCTTCAGCCAGTGGCACTGTGTGGCACTGGCAGTTTGCGTGCCCGCTCTAGGCCTACATTCAGCACCCCATTTCCCACCTCTCAAGCTAGTTTGAGCCCTCTACTATCTTACTTGTTGTTAATGGCACTACCTGGAGTAGGCCCATTTTTTTTAAACAGTGATTCAACCTGATTGGCATTGTTTTGGGGATGGTGAAACGGAAACTTTTTTTTTTTTTTGCGGTTTGTGGCGGTGTGGGCTTCAAATTATGAGAATCGACTTTCTTTGACTTCGAATAATGAGTTCGAACTTTACAAAGCCAAAGAAGAAAGAAAAACCTCAGATCGCAAATACTTTGGTTTATGAGAAATTCGAATCATTGGACTTCGGCTTTTGAGGTTTCGACTGTAAATGAAATTAATAGTAACTGGTGGCTCTGACTGTAAGCATATATGAGTAGTGTGTGTGCGTGTGTGTGTGATATATAAATAGGATATCTTTTTCTCATAAACTAAACAAACATAACATTGAGATAAGCTCGTAATCAACAATATTATAGAACATATCCACATTCATACTATATTTATAACAAACTATATATATGAATAAAAATGAAAGTGTACATGTGTATTGTTGACTAAGAGCTTATTTCAGTGATATGTTTGTTAAGCTCATCAGAAAAAGAGTAAACACTGAATAGATTTTAATCCCTTGAAAATAAATCAATTGAGGCAACCATCAGCTCAACCAGAAAACCTACAATTTGGCTAGAATATCCACTCAAAGTTTAACTCTAGGTTTGGATCTAAAAAAAATCTTAAACAAACTGGGAAATAAAAGATGTGGCTGGGGCACATGCCTCGGTGATAGATGTAAGAGTAGCAACCCCCATTTCTACCTTCTTCACAGCTGAAAACATAATTTGAAAAATTCAGAATAGATCACTCTGCACCATTTCTCTCACATTGTCACTTGCTCAGGGGTCAGTGTTTTTTGTTAATCTTAGATCAAGTAACTTAAGTGTAAAATGCTTTTTTTTTTCCAACATGAATACTTCACCTCTTTGCATTCATCTACAGCTGTGTTAAGTGAGTCAATGGAAAAAAGATCTAAATAAAGAAATTACAATAATCTTATGTGGATTTATTTAGATTCTGACGTTTTAGTTTTTATTTTTATTTATTTATTTTTTTTTTTTTTATTATGGATACAAAGGCTGCTTTATATATATATATATATATATATATATATATATATATATATATATATATATATATATATATATATATATATATATTAAATTGAAGTGGTATTTAGAGATCACAATACAAATTTATAATTTAAGATTTCCTTAACCTTTTCTGAAGCATCACTTGATAAGCCCTTTGTTAAAGATACTTTTGAACTGCTTATTTTATTACACAAGAATGAGAAAATGAATTTCATTTTAATCACACTCAGGCACAATGCAAGTGAAACACATGGCCACAAGACTATTCTTTAAATTTTGTACTGTACCTCGCATTTGCACAGTGTTGACTTCATTGCCAACATGATTATACTTTATAACTAAATTGCAGTCTGGAATATCAATGCCCTCCTCGGCAACAGATGTGGCTACAAGCAGTCTTATGTCTCCAGACTTGAACTTTTCAATTGTTTCTTCTTGTTGAGCTGAGGTCATTCCTTTGAACAGAAGATGATAGCACATAAAAGTCAAAATGCTATAGTTTAATTCAAGCAGTAAAAATTACTTTTTTTTTGATCAAACAAGCAATGATGCAGGTCGTATTGACAAGGTTTGTAAAATTTCTATACAGTGTTTTTTGTTTTTTCATAATTATTTAATTTCTTAAACACATTCGACCCTTGATTTTTCAAATGGAGAAAAAATTTAAGTCATATTTAAATTGTAGTGTTGCTACAAAATGAGATGTTCTGCAGAAACATTGAGCATGGGAAATAGATGGTATGCTTCCTTAAGAGCACCAAAAATAAAAGAATCTCCCACAGATTTTTAAGAAAATATGGATGAGGAAAATTGGAAATTCTGACAAGTGTATCTATATTACTTACACATGCCCTTGCTGCAAAATATCTAATTTTTGGCTTTTGCCATGATCTTTTTTTAAATTTTTTTCACACTTTTGGAATCAGAATTAAATGTTTCAGGGAACATACATGTCTTTAGAAAAAGTCATCACTAAGCATAACAGATGTGCAATGTGCACACAGCAGGTTCAAAAATGTTCGCACACTCATTGCAAGATTTAAAAGGACTTGTCCGTTGCAAGTTTGAGCATGCAAACAGTGCCTTGTCTAATAGTTGCTAAATGGCCTAAGATCACCTCATACAATGAAGGCTTTATGACACAATAATCAATAAATGTTATTAGCAAGTTATCTACACAATTTTACAGCAAACTAAAGAAAGAAAACAAATTTTGATTTGCTTTGTATTTGAATATTTTTTAAAAAGTATTTTAAGTTTGAGACTTTATTTTCGTGCAAATTAAAGGGCATTGAAGGAAATGCGATTTTAACAGGAGTAGTCAATAGTTAATTATGAGTCTAATTCCTCTAACAAAAGAAGCAAACAAAACATACCCAAAAAAAAAAAAAGTTAAAATATTTCCTAATTGGTAATCGTTTCAAGACAGAAAATTGAAGAAGTCTCATCTTTTACCCAGATCTACAGCAATGGCAATTTTGGTAGTTCACTTGCTGTTTTGGCCAATAACTCTTGCATTTGCCTCCAATTTTATTCAATTTTGTCTGAGAAATCATATTTTATTCTTGCTCACTTATTAGCTTTTGAAGAGGATGAAAATAAGATTCATTGCTCCTATAAAAATCTAAAAAAAAAAGCAAACAAACAAAAAAATTAAAAGTGTTTCCTTTTTGATAGTGAGAAGCCCTTTTTAACCAGTGTCTTGCTTACATTAGACTATTGTTTATATATGTACATATATATATATATATATATATACATTTTTTTTCTTTTATATATGTTTTGGGCCAAAATATCTCGTACTTTTAAGTTTATCAAACTATTCAAAAGACTTGAATGCATATAAAAGTTGTTTGCAACATAAGAATGTATCTCGTCCAGACTAACTATTACCATACATGTAGTTTATTCACAATAAGAGCTGAGAATTATACATATTCATGGGTGCAAACAAGAGTTGAATTAGCCGGCAGCAAGAGATCAAAATCTTGTATTGGTCTCAAAGAGACCCTACTCCTACTATAAAAAACCATAACATTTTTTTCTAAAATCCAAAAAAAATGCAAACTATATGTATTTGAGAGTGACTACTAGGTCTAGTGTCATCATTAGGTACCTTGTCTGGAACAGACATTAACGATCATGTTCCTCAACTCAAACCTATTTGCAGTTAACCTCATAAAGTTGTTATTGCTACCCTTGCCTATTGCGCATGACTTGAGACTTTCAAGAGAAAATATTATCTGTCTACCTCTACTGCATTTGCATTCACTCTTGCTAAGTGTTCTAAACCTCTGTGTCAGCAAATATGGCCTAAAATCTGTAGCTGCCTCTGTCTTATGGTTGTAATTAATGATCACTCAAGATTAGCCTCTTTCAGTACCAATTCAATGGACTTTCTTTTTGTCCATGATATTGATATCCTCATCATTCTGCTAACAAACCAAATCTCTACTGTTTCTATTTTTTTTTTCTGTTTCCTTTTTTATTGTCCAAGACTCACTACCATACAAAAGTACTGATTATACATATGTCTATTGGCCACTATTGGTTTCATTTTTTGGAATTTATCTTTGGCCATAGCTATTCTTTTACTTATTTTACTTGTGCATCTACCATATGATGCTATCAAGTAACCTACATATCTGAATTTTGTAACTTGTTTGATTTATTTGCCTTTGCTAACGAGATTGCATGCACATAGGGTTAGAGGATTTCTTTGAGATGATCTTACATTCCATTTTCTTTACATTTAACCCTATCTGTACGTGTGGGGTAATTTTGCTACCCCAAGGCTTTTTTATAATTTAAAAAAAATTCTAAAACTGGGAATCTTTCTTTCATTTTTTCAGTATTCCTCAAAATTCAATTTAACATATGATTACACAATAATGATTGACAGAAAATCAATATTGAACTGACCTGAGGTCATTTCCGAAACCCTCCATTATTTTTTACTATGTAAAGTATGGGGTGATCTTGTTACTGACATTCGGATAGGTATATAGCGATTTTTTTACTATACACGGTTGGAAGCACACAATTACTTCACGAGTACAGATAAGACTATATTGATGTTAAAATGTGGGGGTACTCAGTTACCCTCGACGTACGGAAACAACAAAAAACACCTTGTATGGATAAGGCTAAAGACAGGCCATTTCTTTTGCTCTCTAAAACTGCAGCATCTAGAAGTTTTTTGGAGGTTTGCCAGATTCTGCTATTTAAACTGTATCATCTGCATACCTGAGATTCTTAAGATTCTCTCCATTCATTTTTAAGCCTGAAATATCATCATGATGCCTTAAGATTATTTCACTTTATAGGTTAAAAAGACCTGGTGGCATTACACATCCTTGCCTCACGCCTCTTTTGATGGATTTGAAATTGCTATGTTCTCCTTCAATTCTTACAGATGTAGTCTGATCCCAGTATAAATTTCTAATTACTCTCAGATCTTTCCCATCGATGTCCAATTTTTCTAGCATACGAAACAGCTTTATGTTTTACTTTGTCAAAGGCCTTAGAATAATCAAGAAACGGAGGTGGAGATCTTTTTGCATTTCTATACACCTTTCCATGTGAATATTGCATTTCTAGTCCCTTTATCAGGCATAAAGCTAAACTGTTTTGGAAATATGTCTGGTCTTAGACTCTTGCGCATTCTATGCATCGAATTGCGCCACAGGATTTTTGTAAAATGGCTCATTAAACTGATTGTTCTATGAAGTTCACATTCTGTTGCTTCTGATGCTTTAGGCAGTACTATAAAAATAGAGTTACAAAGATCTTGTGGAACTGTACCACTATCGTACCAATTGTACCACTACCGTCAAGTGTGGTTCAGCAAAATCCCATAAAATTTATAAAAGAAGTCAATTTAATCTAAATCTATGTTATTTAAAAGGCTTGAGAATAGATCTAATTAGTAAAATATGACTGTGGATTACTAGATCTAGAATACCAATAACTATGTCTAATCCTAACAAAGTATTACTAACCATCTAATCTAGCTAAGCCACAACAGATTAAATGTGATCCATATGTTGATTCAATTTGACCATGGTGAGAAAAAAACTTACAGGTCAAAAAAATTCTAATAAGAATTTAAAAATCAAATTACAAGAGCTTATTTCACTTTAATCTTGATCGCAGGTTAAAGTCCCGCCACAGACTCCCTGGCCTGACAGAAGACCTGAAAGCCTGAAATCACCTTGTTATGGATTGGCTATATACAAAAACCAAACCAAACCTTAACCTCGATCCATTTGGCCTGAACAAAATCTAGATTAGGTCAACCTTCACGGAAACACAAACGTCACGTAACCTATATCTAGATTTAGTAAAATTGGAGGTTCCAGCTGTTTTACAATACATTTAGACATTTGAAAGTAAAATTTATTTAAATTGAAAATATTAGTGCACATTGAAGCCCAAGCCTGATGGTGAATGTAAGCAGATGCCCAAAATCTAATCTAAGTGCTGGTAGTTAGCTTGTACCTCAAGTAGACTAAATGATAACAAGTTTGATTGTAAACAATGGGATCATTACTTCAAAGCTTCAGATTGACAGATCATCTATGTAGGATTTCAAACTCGGTTTTCTTATATACTTCAGAGCAATGCATGTTCCTTATTTTCCTGGAATTCTACAAGGGGTAAGACTCACAGAAATAATTTTAGGCTTAAAAGGAAGGCAAGTTCTATGGGGATTTTCAGGCCTAATGTCTGTCGATGAATTATTATGAGGCCAACTTAACAAAGCATCCAAAGAAGAAGAAAAAGTCCTGAAAACGTCCAGAAACTGAATGGAGCCAGATTTGTAATTTTTTTTTTTTTTTTTAAATCCCGGTCATATGCAAATGACTAAAATATTGCCGGTAATGATCTTGATTGAGGAAAGTGCCTTTTTTAGTGTTAAGATCACTTAAATCTACTGGGTCAAACCATCGCATATTATAGCTATAGCCTTAGGATTTGGATTTTTGTGTGTAGCCAGTCAAGAACAAGGTGATTTAAGACTTTATGGCATGGCAGAGCTCGAATGAGTTAAGAAAGGCATTTGTACATGCTGATCAGTGGCCCTACCATCAGATTGTTGCAAACATAATCTCTAGATCTGAGGATGGGTCACTCCTTTCAAGTTACATGTACTTTTTTGTTTGCAAATGAGCCCTATATGCAAATCTCTAAACTGACCATAAGCACTCATGGCCTAGAGCTGGATTCATAACTGCAAGACTTATATCGATAAAGGAAGAGGTTCCCTTGCACAGCAGGTTGAATAAAATTATGAAAAATCAACAGATTATAGCAATAGCCGCCCAGATAGTGGAAGTAATGGTGGTTCAACAAAATTTGTTCCTGAGCAAAACAGAAAAATGGCAGGTCCGCTTTTTTATGTTTAACTAAATTTTGCCTATATTTCTCATTTTCTTTCACAAGCAAACCCAAAGACCTATTTTAACAATGAATGCCTTGTTCCCCATCTCCATTGGCCTGCACTGACTGAGAAGTGGCCAGTCAGCAAATTTGTACCATGTATATTATTATATGTATTTCTATTCCTAAAAGGTTTTTTTTTTCAAAAACCTTTTTCTAGTTTTTAAAAACAAGTTGAGAAATTTATGTTATTCAAAAAAAAAATTAAATATCAAATAAAAACGTGTATGTCAAAGTGCATATAATTTTCTTGTCTTATGAATCTTTATATAAGACTAGTTTCAAACAAACCCAACAAAAAAAATCTTTAACATGAGATACATTATAAAGTATAAACTGAAGATCACATTAACTGGAATTGTGGGGTTATCATGGCCAAATTTAACAAATATATTTAAATTGATCTATCCTGCAGCGCTACTTTGCAAGGAGGACCTGTCCTGCCACTCTACTTTACAGCTAGGACTTCTGCAATCCTGATCGATGCAACTTTTAAAATGGAATGAACAAACACAATAGTAATCAAAATTTTGAGATTAAGTCATGGAAAGTCTGCAGTTTATTGAGTTGGGCATGTATTTGATATGGATGAAAATATTTTTGCGTTTCTATTGAGATTTTATGCATAGAAGCATTGCAACATTAACAAATTAAAACAAATAAAAAAACTGTTCTTGCATTCATAATCTTTCATGCTTAGTCCTGCCTATAAGCTTATTTAGTAACTTCCATGCATAATCCTGCCTGCCAGTTCGTTTAGTAACTTAGTACTTTAGTTTGGAATAGTATTATTAGTATGTAGGCTTATATTGTAGAAACAGTCACTTTCAAGAATGGAAAACTTCAAAAGAGTGGACTAAATATTGGACCTGCATACCAAAAGCAGTACAACAGGTTTAGTAAATAGGCTTTTTTCTTTTCTCTTCCTTTTGCCACAGGGTCGTAAAAATCAATAAAGATCTAGATTTAACCTTGGTTAATTGCCTAATCCTTTTCTATTTCATATATTAAACCTTGACTTAAAAAAAAATATGTCAAACACAGATAACTGAAATAGACAAGGGACATTGCTCACGTATCTAAAAATAAAATGCCACTGAGCACGATTCGGACTTTGGAAATCTAAGTTAAAAGTGGAATAATTTAGACCAAGTGAATAAATTACAAGATAACTAGACCCTTCATTTTAGGCATTTTTACACGAATCGAGGTCTTATGCCTTTCATCATCGCATAAAATTAATAAATGGCCATCAATCTCTAGTTTTAAAAGAATAAACATGTAAATCTATTCTGTGGGTCTTTTGTGAGAGAGAAAAATAAAAAAGTCATCAATGGATCAAGAAGAAAAGACGCACACTGGAGGTCTTGTTAACCATAGCATCCCCCTTTTTTTTAACCCTCATCAATCCTTTCACCTTCTCGTCTTATTGCTATTTGGTACAGCTATATTGATGTACACAGTAACATTATAGAGGCGCATCTACTTATAATAAACTATATCCTTGATAAGACTATAGCATCATAGTCAGCAATGCAGGCAGGTGATAGAAAGATCTGACGCAGTGACAAACAGAGAGTCTAAAAGAGATACAATACATAGAAGGCAATAAAGAAGGCAACTGTTTGTATTTTTAAGATTACACTTGTCAGATAAGAGAGACGAGGAGAGAGAGAGAGAGATTGAGATCGAGATTCAATGAAACATGCAATCCAACTTTGTAGTCTCATCCACTGTATTTCCCAGGGATTTACTTTTATGTATTAGTATTTAAGGGTCATTAATGTATCACTGGGATATAGATCAACCTGTATTATCTTTGCGCTTAACAGTTTCCATTATTTCTCAACAGGTGGAAGCAAATAGAAAAAACGAAAGAAAAGAGTGCCTAGAATTTAAGCATTATTAGTGCTGTCTGTTGCTTTGGTATAGCTTTCACATACAAGTCAGATCATATATTTTGGCCTCTTTGACATTCCTGCTAACTAGTTACTGCAGGATTTCATTGTAAAGCTGTGATTGGCCAGAATGTCAAAAAGTAAAAAAAACAGTAGAAAAAAACAAAAAAACTCGCAAGGCTTGAAAGATCCCCAAAAATCTGATAAAGCTGGAAATTTCTGGTGATCTTTCATCCCTGCTCTGCTGGGATGACCTTCCCTACAGCCTTGATCTATAGCCCACATTGTCTTCTCCCCAAACCCCTATTCTTTCTTCACAAAATTCTCACAATTCTCTCACTTTATTATCAGTTAAACATTTGAATTAGAAATTCATTTATGTTATCATCACAGATTTCTATTGCATTTGCTTAACTGTTCATTCTTTAAAAGGCTTTGTCGACATATCCCACCGACTGACAATAGCATTGTTTTTGGAAAGAGAATGTAACTTTGAGCCTCTTTGCAGACACAAAAAGACTATTTTTCTCTTCAAACACTTCTTTAATTTTTTTAACTGCCCTTAATTGAAATGTTGAAAGAAAATATTATTTTAAAAATCTCTCGCTTTTATTTTTTTCCAAAGCGCCAACTTCCTCGTTTATTCATTAAAGCAAGCACAGTTTACAGGCTTTATTTTACTACTAAGTGAGCCAGTCCTGAGGCAGATCATAAATAAGTAAACTTACTAGTTAGCTTCTTTTTGTATTAAGTTTGACTTATTGTCTGGTAATCTTAGTCAATGGACAAAAAGATCATACAGAAAATCTCACCAGACAAAATGGGATTTAAGAATATAAAAACTTCAGAATACCAATCAGTGCGAATAAAAAAATGTATATCGTTAGAAAAGGCTTTATTTTAAGTAGATTAAAACAGAGATAGAAAGAGGAGGACAATTTTGAGTCAAACAAATAAGCTGGGCAGGATGAGAAGGGTAAGGCAAAAAAACGTAAGACCCGGAAAAAGGGATGGAGAAAAGATTAGAGAAAGAGCAGAGATGGAAAATAAGAGGAGAAGGGGTTATCAGAGCTTTCACTCAATACATTATTATTCCCCGTAAATTTGACTTATACTTCACCTCCTTCATCCTCAGTAGCTTCTGTACCAGTGAAAACAGAGGCTCGCAGTGTTTGAAGTTGCCCATCTTTGGAATGTTCCAACCATGATGCCAAGGCATGCGCTAAAAATCGCGTGCGCACAAAAACAATTCCTTTTGAGTTTTTGTCACTTTCAGTGTCTTTTCCATGTCCTTTAAAAAGGTTCTCTTTTATTGCTCTTTTTAAAGCTTTGAGGTTTGGATTGCTAGGATCTCTCTTTTTCATTAGAACCTCTTTCAGTTCTGATGTAATAAAAATAAGATACATTTTGTCATTTTAAACAAATGTATAGGATAAACATAACATTAAATGCTAAAAAAAAAAAAAAAAGTTAAACTGCTACTGCATGAGAATAGATGAAATGAGAGACCTAATTTTATGTTCAGCCCATATGAAATGAATTACATTTACAAAGCAGGAACCATTAAAAAATGAGTCAAACTCAACAAATCGAACTTTTGTTTAGCAGTCACATAAAGAGCTGCAAGATGTTACATCTTATGGGTTTGATTTTGCATATAATGCAGAAGGGCCGGTCATCTCTTGCAAGATTTTACAGAGGAAAGATTTTGAAATTTTTTCTACTTTATCATAAAACTCTTTATTTAAGGATTACACAGATATAAAATTTAAAAATTTTTTATTTTTATTGAAACCCCATGAGTAGAGTAAATAACAGGAAGTAACATTTGTTCATGCATGATAATAATTTATTTATCATTTGCATTTTTTTTTTGTTTGCCTAGCAGATTTGGAGAAAACAATTCAAATTTTTCAATCTTTAAATATAAGTTCTTAATCTAGTATAATCAGATCAACCTTCGAAATAACTGTAAAATGTCTCCTCTGCTACAGTGAGACTATCAAATCGATCATGGAAGTGACGAAAACGCTTTTCAAGATAGTTAACAACATCACGCCGTTGTGCTAACTCATAGATTTCAAATGCCACATTGTATGCCTGGGAAAGAATAGTTATAGATCGATAATAACTATTTTCAAAATCTTTGAATCATAAGAATAGTTCATTCATTCAATGATGCATATTTGTGGATACAAGTAAAAACATCCTTTTTTTCCTATAGGGATGAATTGAACCTTTTTTTTTATACTCATAGATTAAACTTAATCCTGGACAGCAAAGGCATCAACATGTTAAATGCATAACTTTCTTCATGCCTCACCTCTGCTACAAGAGTACAAGACTTGACAAACTGAGAGAAGATAAGCTCGATCTGTTAAACACAGTTTTGGGCCATGTTTCAATGGAAACATTTCAGCCCAAATTACAGGCAAATATAAAGCAAAATGATTAGGTAATATTAAAAGACATCAAACTATATGTAAAAATAATTTTTAACAATCATATACATCTAAAAATTAATTACTGATGGGTGAACTAGACTAGCTCGAGTTTTGGTCTATGTACTCATTGACCTGGGTCCAATTAGCATCATCTACACTCAGAATTCCACTGAGCCACAATTTTTATCATTGTATTATAACCTGCTGATCAGTAAATCCTGATCAATATATCATCATCAGCAGGTACCTTTTTTGGAACAGACACTGGCGATCATAATTAAAACCATAAGACAGAGGCAACCACAGTTTTTAGGTCGTATTTGCTGACTCAAGGGTTTAGAACACTTAGCAGTCACAGGAAAGATTGAAGGCAAATACAGTAGAGGCAGGCAGAGAATAACTTGTATTGAAAGTCTTAAGTCATGGGCAATAGGCAAGGGTAGCAATAACAACTTTATAAGGTTAACTGAGAGTAGGTTTGAGTGGAGGCACAATGATAGTCAATGTCTTTTCCAGACAAGGTACCTGATGATGATGATGATCAATGTGTCTTCACCAATAAACATAATGACATATACAACAATGTCTATATTCCATGTGATATTTGAAAATCAATATTTAACGCATACTACAAAAGCCAGCAACATTACACACTTAGCATTATGGGCCTTTGTCACAAAAATTCTTTTCAGGATACTATACTTATGATAAAAGCAAGAAGTAAGATACAACCAGAGATAGCTAAGGAACAGTGTGGATTCGTGCAAGAAAAAGGAACAACAGATGCAATAAATATTTTAAGAACTCTCATAAAATGAGGTTTGGAAGTACAGAAAACCCCATATTCATGTTTTACCGTCTATAACAAAGCCTTTGAACAAGTCAGACATACAAAGATTATAAACATCTTACTACACTTAGACGAATTGAACATTGAAAATGATGGTAATGACCTGAGAATGATGAGGAATATATATTGAGAGCAAACACCATCAGTTAGAATTAATAATGAGCTCAGTGGTTACCAACATGTAAGGAGTGGTGAAAGGCAAGGTTATGACCTCACTCCAGCTTTAATTTCTATGTTCGGTGAAAAATTGATGTGAAATATTGAAAATTACCCATAAGTAGTGATAAATGGGTATAATCTGAACAACTGAAATACGCAGATGATACTGTACTTAAAGCAGAAACCAAGAAGATCTAAGGCTCTATAGATCTAAAGATCTACAGTTCTACAGAAATACCATAGCACAAGAAAGCGACAAAATAGGGCTACAATGGTAATCACGAGGAAAAACACAGATCAACAGTGCAAGGTCAAAGAAAGGGGAAAAAAATCTGGTCCATTAGGAGAATTTCAAATACTTGAGCGTCTTGATTACATCTGATGGAAGATATGTGTCAGAAATTGAAGTCCAAGTATTCACTCAAAAGCAGCATTTCAAAATATGAATACTCACAAATGAAAAGCTTTCACTTACTCTCAGGAAAAGAATCAGTAAGTGTTACATAGAATCTGTTTCACTCTATGCATGCAAGTCTTGGACAGTAAACTTAGCAATACAGAAACAGCTGGAAGCAATGGAGTTGTGGTTTTGGAGAGAATGATGAAAATTTCCTGTACTGAAAAAGAAAACTAAAGAAGAAATACTAAAAAAGACGAGCACAGAGAGATCACTAATCAGAAACATCAGGAAGAGGCCAGCAAAATGTTTTGGTCACATAATGACGAATGAAAAACAGGAACATTTGATAACAGAAAAACTCAATGGCAAAAGAGCTTGTGAAAGACAAAGAGTTAAAATCTTAGATCGTCCTCATGCTTGAGAATATCGGGAAACAATGCCACCATCAGGGCAATGGTAGATAGGATGAAGTGGTGAGTCTTGGTCGTCAAAACTTTTCCGCATGACACTGGATGATGATGATACATGATCATTGGATGCAATATGCACACTCAGAGACATAAAAAGATGATTGACTGTTCAATTTCTGAAAAGCCTATGAAAAACATTATATTTTTCTGTCTCATGGGCCATAGAACAAAACCATCTCTGTTGATTCATATTTCTGGCCTGCTACCGATTGACTTATTTCATACACAAAATGATTTAATTACAGCAATGCTTATTAGAACAACCTATGAGATAGTTTTTCATTTTGAATCTCCGGAGGACCTTAGAAAGAGGAATTTATTGTTCAATTTTTAGAACCAATGGGATGCTTTTTAGACATTGAATCTCTGGAAGGCCTTAGAGAAGATGCTCAAAGAGCTGAATATGTATGTGTGTATATGTGTGCAGCAAGTAGAATGTGTGCGATTGTTTTTCACATCCCTGTGAAGTGGTGAGGCCTGCAAGAGATTGGCTTTGCTTTTGTAAAGACTAAATAATGTCACATTTAGTGATCCAGTTATAGAACAACCAATGAGGGACTTCGTCAGCTTGAACTTCAGAGGCACTGAAAGGAGAACATTTCAAAGACATTGTTCGGGTGGGACTGGTGTGTGTCTGTGTGCGAGTCTGCACAGTTGTTTGCTTATCCTGCAGGCTTGGTTTGGTTTTTATATATGTAAAGTAATGTTTTGTGTATGCTGGGATTCTGCTTGCTTGTAATAGGATGTTTCGAGGTAGAGGACTGGGACTAGCCTATTAGTTATGAGGATATGTTCAGATATTTTATGGATACTGTAGATTTAGAGGCAGCCTTATAGATCATTTCTAGCAAGAAGTTCCTTATTGCGTAGCTTAGCCGACATCATGGCCTTGAAACTGTCAGAGCTTTGATTTTTTTTTTGTTTGGAATATAACCAATGAAATGCTGGGTGCAAAATAACCAAAGTTCTCTAAGTAAAATTGGTTGTATGTATGTGTTCACATTCCCATGCTGTGGTGAGATAATAGACTTGTTATTTATCTACCAATGAAGTAACGTAGCATTGTGTTTTTAAAAAAATAATTACATTTATGCTAGTATGGTCTTGCTTGACAAAGATTATCAATCGATAAATTTAAGTTTTAAATCCCTGTTTGTTCTTCCAGTTTTAGTGGTCTTGTTTTAACCATTTTTTAAACACTTTTATTGAGAGTGTGTACAGTGCAGATAAAGATCTATTGCTTTAGATGTAGGTTTACTTTTTTATGCTATAGTGGCCCAGAGTGCTCAGTTTACACAAATATAGCCTAGAAGATGGGAAGCAGAGTTTGTTATGATCTGAGGAGCTTGAGAGTTTCAAAAACTGGGTTTTTTTTTTTTTTTTTTTTTTTTTTTTTTTTTTGGGGGGGGGGGGGTTCATATAAGTTTAAGGTATCTGCAGAGCTGAACTTCTCAAAATAGTTTTCCAAATGAAAGCAAATACTTCTGCACTGAATCCATCATACTGTTCACATTCAAATTTACATTTGGATGGTCTAAACTGATGCAAAACAAAGATTTAGTTCACACAACTTCAAAAGTAAAAATTTTTGTGATAGAACTGAGTGTTACCTTTCTAAAATTTTTGGAGGATCATCAACAGAAAAAGGTTAGTTCATCAACGAAGACTATTAAATGCTGATTTTTCTTTATCATCAGTGCACTTCAAAACACCTATTTTAAAGACTGATAATTGAATTTCAAAGCCAATAGCAAAGTACTTAAACAGTGAAATTTACTTACTTTCAAGTGTTCAGCAATGACACTTATTGAACGAACTGGAGATTTAGTTTCGTTTATTGGGTCTCTCTTGCTGGCCATGGCCTGTTTTTCCATCTGAACAATCCACTGACCGTACTGTTGACTCTTTTTCTCTCTAGGAATCTTTCTCATAAGACTTTCTAATTTTTCATCATTTATCTCTGTTATAACAAGAAGGAATAAAATGATTCACCGATACAAAATATCTTTTTTGAAACTTTTAAGACGCTCAAAACAAAATTCATGGCTGTATGCTTTACAGAAAGATAATAAGACTGAATATTTAGTGATCCATAATTTAAAGACGGACAAAGAATAATTTTTTTAGAAGTCAGTCCTTGGGCTTCTGGAATGCCATATTGAAGAAATTGCTCACCATCCAATTACTCTTTAAATGCTGTATAGTAAAAAAAAAAATCAAGTTATCATAGTAAAGCTAAATGATACATAGAATTATTCAACCTCAAGTTATACAGCATCTTCAGAATTTTGATATACATTGATGCCATTTCTTGCTACCTGAAAAAGTAAAACTGTCACTACAAGAGAGCATTAAACTAATACAGAGCTTAACAGTGACAAGAGCAGACAGGGCATTGATGCCATTTCTTGCTACCTAAAAAAGTAAAAACTTTCACTACAAGAGGGCATTAAACTAATATAGAGCTTATCAGTGACTAGAGCATGAGGCATGTTATCTCTACGCCTAAGATATCACATCCCATCCCTAGTCCTTAAGGAGTTTTGTATGTTTATTCCCTTTCCCCTCACCCATCTTAGTTATGGTTAAAATTCGTAAAAACTGAAAAGAAATATAGTAAATATGAAAATAATAGAGCATAAAATGGGAATTTTAAAATACTTAATTTTTTCTTTAAAAGCTTTAATAACAAATTTCTTAAGTGTATAAATCTTGTATTTACTACCTGTAATGCTAAAAAATGAAACTGCTATGAAAAAATTATAGAGACTAAATAACATATTTTTAAAAGCTATGCATTCTTGTGTTCATGCTAAATTTTTATTATATGTCAGATATCATAGATTATTTATGTTGATGTGTTTAATTTCTAAAAATCGCTGAAACAGACCTGATCAACAAAAACTCCACTATTATCTAAGATGGTTATCTGAGGTAATCAATTTTTTCAGAAATTAAAAAGTTATCCTTGTTTTTAAATGAAATTATTTGTAACTGTTGACAATTGTTGGTAAATTCATTTAAGTTCAATCATTTTTACTTCTGAACCAAAGAAACAATAATCGATTATTGAAAAATCTATTAGAAACACAGTGACAATAATGACAACAAAAAAGGCTTGGCCCATCAAGACGGTCGAAAAAAAAAAAAAAAAAAAAGATGGGGAAAAAAATGTAATGGGTGTGATCTGTCCCATTCCCCATGAATCATTTTGTCATAGAATGGCCAGGAAATGTTGGTGTTATTTTATTGATGACTTAATGTTTCAAGAATATTTATGCTACATCTGTTAAACCCAGATGTAAAATAATTGCTGATGCTTTATCAAATATTTTTTTGCTGTAGACACATTTTGAGAATATGTGTTTGCGTCAACTAGACAGAAAATACAAGAGAATATAGTCAAGGAAATTTTTTTTCGCGGTTGGTGAATGAGATGGGAAAAAACAGTTTGGGAAAAAGTGAACTGTGGGCGTGTTTATGTTTATCGACGAAATTACTTCTTGCTTGGTATGTGTTTTCATATAGGAACATTGCAAGGGTATTTGAAGTTGCATTACATTTTAACAAGTTGTTTATTCAAAATTAACGTCTAATTAACGTTTTTTTCTGCTTTGGCTTGCAAGCCATCACATAATTCTACTCAGTGCGTGAAAAGTTGCACCACTGAACTTAAGAATTGCTGTTGTTTTCAGGTTAACACGTAGAGAGGTCATGCCCATAAGAAGCCCATGGGATAAATTATTTTGTTAACAAATCTGAATGCAAGTCTTCTGTACCAGTAACCTAATAAATCTTCTTGGTCAGAGAGCTTCTGGTAGCCTCATAGTGCTAGGAGTTTGGGCCGAAAGGAATGAATTAGCAAAAATGCTTTGGAAGTATTGCAACATTTATAGACAAAAGACTCTTACAAAAACTGTTAAAATAATTTTCATTTTATTTCCATATTTCACTTCAGGCATTGCATCAATATGCGATTTGAAAATCATCACAACTTTAATCATAATTATTATGATTGTATCTCCGCTCCCATAAGAAGATTAATTTAGAGGACCGTCATTGCAATTATCTTCATGATCATCATTAATGGGTCACTCGCAAAAAGCAAAAAACAAGACAAAATAAAATAGGGGTGGGGTTAAGATGGTAGATGATCATTTTGTGTTTGTGTGGGAAGGA
>BLXT01003760.1:50008-76731 GCA_019648995.1 Plakobranchus ocellatus | reverse complement strand
AAGAGTATTTATTTCTTTATCCTAAATTTATTTAAAATCTAATATGAATAAAAATTTCAAAATGTTACGGCACCTGAAGTTCCATTATGTTTTCATACATAGAAAGAAAGAGAGAGAGAGAGAGAGAGAGAGAGAGAGAGAGAGAGAGAGAGCATAAAAGAAATTCAATGAAAAGCTGGAAATGAAAGTTTCATTTTAAGCACATAAAGATAGAAGATCAAGTTCAAGTTTTCAAGCTCATCTAAGATGATAAAAGCCAGCGACTAAGGTCAGTCATTTTTTTTTTTTTTTGTTTTTTAATTTTAAAAGGAACTTCATAGAGAAAAGTTGTAGTTTCACTATATAAAATATAAATTTTACTACTGCCAAACAAAGGTAATTAAAGAAGAATGAAATATGTACTTAGTGTACATATGTGTGTTTTTTCATCTCATAGAAGTCATTTGATGAAAGCAAAGAATCAGATGGTTAACAAAATATTTTTTCTGCATTTTGAAATATTCAAAACATTTGAAAAATAAGCACATTTGCAAAATTTTGAAATAAGCATATTTGCAAAATTATTAAAAAAAAAAAAAATTCATATAACTTACCTGAGGCAAGTTCTCTGAACATTTTTGCTTGGTATGGAGGTAAGATAACATGAGTGTGTTGTACGCTTCACCTTTTCGGGTATGGTGACACTCATCAAAAATTAGCAAAGAGAATGCTGCTAGCCCACCTTCAATTAAAGGTTCTTCTCCAGTGACATGGTTCTCTAGGATGCGTGGTGTCATTACAAATACATCATACTCATGAAGTAATTTGTGTAAGCAGTTGCTGTATTCACTGTCACCTGTTATATTTTCCATCTGGAAATTTTGAAAAAGTTAGAAATTTACGCCTTAAAAAGAACTTAAATGAAAACTTGCTGAATTTTTTATTTTTTCAAAGTAAATAAAAACCTGAACAAATACACAGGATGGAGTTTTATCATCCATAATTTGCTTCCAAAATTAATAAATACGAAATAAAAATGACTGAATAAAAGGTTGCCCTAAAATTATAATAAAAACTATGTACACATTGTAAAATTTTGGACATAAATAGCACTGAAAACAAAACAATTGGAGTCTGAGAGACAAGAGAAAATGACTAAAGATGCCTGTCTGCACTCAGTTTTAACACTATTTTGACACTATCAATGCTCCTGTATACTTAAGATCTAGATCAGATGATATAATCTAGCATGAGCTCAAGCATCATGGCATGTATGATTCTTCCAGACATAGATTACATGACTAGTAAGCACAAGGTCATTAGACTTCCCTTCAAATGTCTCAGATATGCCTAAGCTTATAAATAATTTAGAGCAAGCGCTAAAAAATGGGGAAAACCAGAAGAAAATAAGAATCAAACCATGAAGCTAATAGCAACTCATATTGATTGAATAAGAAAGAGTCATTTAATGTTATTATACCTCAATTTGCATATAGGCACTAACAAAGGTATAGCTTTAGGATGGAGGAGATAGTAAATAGTAGGACTTGCTTTGATCGGCATAGAGCACTTTGTGGTGCCTAATTCTACAAAAGACTTGGTTGAATTTATCCATTACAATCTGTTTACCTTAATTTGTAACAAATCATAGACCACATTGAAATAGAAAACTAGCCTGAAATCTATTTCTCTCTTTTAATTGCTCCATTAGATTCTTTCTCAGTGACTTGGATTGCTATTTCAATTTAGCCATGAGAACATTTTTTTGCTTGCTTGAAGCATGTCCATAGATGGTGATTGGGGGAAACCAGTGATGGCAACAGTTAGGCTAAATTCAGGTTAAAGCATAAAAGTTCATTTGTGCCCCTTTATGTATATATATGTATCACAAAAAGACAAATTCTAGATTTTGCAATAAAAATGAGGAATTGAGGAATGCTTGTTTTCTAGTAAGATTCCTGAACAATCAAAGATTTTTGAGACAGTAGGCATGCCTGAATGGCCTCTTTCTCTTTGAATCTTTCCTCAGCCTTCTCTTGCACCCTCCACCACGCATCCCCTTTCCCTAAATCCATTTCTTTCTATTTATTAAAGTACCCTTATGTCTCTCTTTGCGCTCCATCTTTGTGTCCCTTTTTTCTACTGATGCTATTGATTATGCCTTGTGTTGCATCCATCCTAGGATCCACCTGGTAGACTCTCAACCACTGACAAAGATTCAGTGTTTTCCCTCAAGCTAAACAAAATTCTGCTAAAATTAGCAATTTTATAGAATGCTCTAAGAAACAGAAAAAGGAGAAAAATAAATATAGGAGACATACACATCAATACCTTGTACTTGGAGGGCAGGTACTTTTTAAGGCTCTTAAACTGTTGCATCACAAGAGGAACAGTCCGTGCTAGGAATGCAACTTTTTTCTTTTGTTTATCCTCTGCAGACAGATGAGTTCAATATTAGTTATCATTATTTTTAAAGCTAATCTATGAAGTTTTGAGTAATCTTAGATCTAACTGTAATAATTTTAGATGTAAATACTGTAATGTCTAGCAAGAATCAATGGCCAAAACAGACCTGTTCTATATTTCAATTCTTTGAAAAGATGATTGTTATCTCCATAACCTTGAGTTTAAGGCAAAAAATAATTAAGTTATTAATTTGAATAGTTATTTTTTTCCTCTAAGCCTTTTTCCAATTTTATTTTGGGTTGAATATATGAGCTTTTAAGAAAATGAGAGGCTGACACAATGAAGATTGCACCAGAAAAGTTGGCATTCTGCAACTTCCAGAATATATGGAGCATTCAGTGATCGTACAAAAGGACAAGGGTATCAATTGCTAAGAAGATGTAACTGGAGTTGTTGTTGATAAGACTTTCGCTTGCTGTGATATTTTGCAATCTCTTAATCTGCTCTAATCAATCTCTTTCTCCATACACATCAACAGTGTTTTTCTATCACTGTTTGTCTGAAAAATCAGTCAAACCTTAGGTATAACTCAGATCAACTACAAGCATTTTTCATAAACTTCTCATTGGTTAAAGAAGGTTAGTAAGCACTATACTAAAGTAAGCTCAAAAGACCTTGTTTGTGATGAAGTTATAATTATGGCAAAAACTCTGCCACCATTGTCGATCTAAGCATGTAACTGAGGCTTGTGTGCCCCTTTTGTAAACATCTCTGGTTTTGATTATGTATTTCTGGCTGCTCTGTAACATATACTGATTGTAAGCATATTAGGTGGGTTTTTTGNCCCCCCCCCCCCCCCCCTACAAATGTCCAAAACAACTTATGGCAATAGAGCAATATCATATCAAAATCTCCTTTGCCCAGTCCAAAAAAAGTTAATATGCAGTATTTGGCCATGGTCCAAAAAACCGTGATTATTCCCAATAGCCTCCTATCTAGCTTATAGTGAGAATTACTGAAGAAGACAAAAATGGAGTTGAATGGCTTATTTGAAGCTGTATTGTGACATGACCTGTGCCGTTACATCTATTATATTTTCTCAACATAAAATATGTAACATACTTGAACATGCGTCAGGATTCAATTCAGAGAAAAAGGTTAACAAACTGAAAAATCTCAAGAATAAAGTTCTTTTTAATTAAAATGTTGATATATTCTTACTTCAAAAAATGTTGTCTCACTCTTTATTTCTGCGGTTTTTAAGCTTACTTCCACTCAGAGATAAAGTTTACAAACAGAAAAATCAGGAATTTAGCCCAATTAAAATAAAATGTTGATAAACAATAACTTGAAACAAAAATGTTTTTCTTACTATTTTATAGAGTGTTTTCCAGTTTTTAAGCTTACTTCTGCAGCAGAATAATTGTTGGGGATATATCTAAAACCTTAATTAAGACTGTAAGTAATTGAGCACAAAGTTAAATATTAACAAAGTTGATACAATGCATTGGTCAATCTGCATACCAGGATTTTGTCTATGAGGTAAAATTACCAAAACATGATAAAGCAAAATACCTGCCTCACCACCCTCTTCTGAAATCAGTCTGAGGTGTATAAGGTCACTATTTTTATGATCTTTTGATCCTTTATATAACTCCAGCCAAATACCAGCAACTATATAACTATCTTTGGTGTTAAATACATTTAACTGAGATGGATTGCATAGGTGTAAATACGAGCATGCTCCAGTCTTTATGGCTTTACATCAAGTTCTAGTAATATGAAAATCTGCGTTTGGGAAGTTTGGTTTGATGAAGCTTACAGAAAGATAAGTTTTGCACAATGACTTTCACCTTTACATCTAAAATTTTCACAGGAATGTATGTGTTTACGAGAGATTTGTTATTTTCGATACACCCATCTTCATTAGATACTGCAGATGAATATAACCTGATAGAATCACTGTCAATAATGATTTGTGTAATGCTTTTCCTTTATAAAAGTCTATGTTTGCTTTATTTTGCAAAGGGTATTTGGTTACTGCAACAATTAGGATACTTAAATTTCAACAAAAGGCAATACAAAATAAACAATAAATAATATTTTTGGAACTTAGGATACAAAAAGCAGTCCTAAAGAATTGAACACTGCATCTCGATTCCTGCGATTCTCATTTGAAGCCTCTATTCCGAACACAGCCACCTTGATTCTTCGATTTGTCAATTCTCCTTACATGGTATAGAATTTACACACACACATCGATGGGCATGAACTTCTATTTTGAGAAGGCGTTTCAGGTTGAGGCATTGGTTACGTCATTATTTTTCCAAAAACCAATAAAAAATTAGCTTTGCCACTCCCAAAATTGCATTTATGTGCTTTAATAGCTAGGAGGACCTCGAGGTTTTCTGATATTCCCACCATGACCTAGAATCGCTGTAGAGGCTTCAAATAACATTGACACTGTGGGCTGCAAAGTTTGGGATTGCCTATTGCTTCATTTGCCCGGCACCAATGCTTGCACTTGAATTCACCATGTTTTATTCTACATGTATTCTGGTTTTAATTTCTAGGTAATTTTTTTCATGTTTGAAAGGATCCTCAGGTATATACACATGTATATTTTTTTCTTTAGTAGAGGTAGAGGCGAGCAAAAGGTATTTGAGGTGTAGAATTTATCTACATAAATCACTTTTTCCCATCACAAACTTGCACAAAAAAAGGATCTATAATCCTTTTGGTCAATCCTTATTCTCCTTTTCACTGTCTGCAGATATAACTTCAGTATGCCCACCAGCAAGAGGGTAACTTTTTATCCTCATTTCACTGGTTGGTTTGGAGCAACAACAATGTTTATTACATGTATTAAACTTAATAAGCACCACAGATGCTTATACCTTCATGAGAATTTAAAAGCTTCTTTAATTTTGTTCTATTGAAGCTTGAAGATCATTAACTGTCCAGTGCATTGGTTTGAGCAACATTTGGGTGAGCATCTGCTTAAAAATACGATAAGTAAGTTTTTGGAACTTGTGGTGCTGACAAACCTGTTCACAAGACATAGATCTGCAGACCAGCACATAACAATTGTCAATCCAGAAGTCTTTTGGCGGTCAAATGAGAGGTTTTAAAGATGTTTGTTTGTAGTTATTGATTGGCTAGTGACGCTTAATATCAAGGAATTGTTCTCCTAAAAATGACATAACTGATTCAATTTGGCTATTTTCTGCTCCTTAGTAATTTTTGGACCACAATTTTCCCACAAAATTAATTTTGGATAATTTTTTTCTCTCTGTTCAAACCAGTTTGTGATCCAAATAGCATATTCAGTAAGTGAAAATCTCAGATACAACTTAAGAAATTAACAAAGGCCAAGGTCAATCCTAAATTCCAAATCAACTTACTAAAATCTGATGAAAAACTAAGAGACAAAATTGCTGTAGCTGTGCATAACAAATATGATACTCTAAACATCTCAGAAGTAGATGAATTATGGTCTGAAATGAAAAATTCACTTGATGAAGTCATAGAGAAAAACGTTCCCAAAAAAAAGATAAAAAAAGGAGCATAAGAAATGGATAAACAAAGAAATACTCGACTTAATAGAAAAAAGGCACAAATCAAAAAATGTAAAAGGCAAATACAAAGACCTAAAGAGAAACATCAAAATGGAATGCAATGCAGCGAAAGAGGAATGGATTATAATAAAAGCTAAACATAGACAGCAAATTCATGCATGTTAAAACCAAAGACGTCAGTGGTAAGAAAATTAAATGCAGTAGCCCTGGCTGCATCAAATCAAAAGGCAGAACTGAAAATACTAAACAGATGGTCAGAATATGTTGAAGATCTTTTTAAAGATGATAGGTGCAAAAAACCCAAAATACAGAAAAACATAGAACGCCCAACCATCCTCTAAGAAGAGGTAGAAGCAGCGATAAAGAAAATGAAAAATGGAAAAGCCACGGGACCAGAAAATATACCAGTAGAAATAATTAATGCATTAGATAATTTAGGAATAGATCTAACAACAAAAATTCTTAATGCAATATACAATAGTGGTACAATTCGAGAAGATTTTTGAATATCTGTTTTTATAGTACTGCCTAAAATACCAGGAGCAACAGAATGTGAACTTCATAGAACAATCAGTTTAATGAGCCATTTTATAACGATTCTGTTAAGCGTTTTAATACATAGAATGCTCAAGAGATGACTCCAAAACAATTTGGCTTTATGCTTGATAAAGGGACTAGAAACACAATATTCACTTTGTCAAATGCTTATGGAAAGATGTATGGAAATGCAAAAAAGATCTCCATCTCTGTTTCATTGATTATTCTAAGGCATTTGACAAAGTAAAACATGTAGAGCTGTTTCGTATGCTAGAAAATTTGATGGGAAAGACCTGACAATAATTAGAAATTTATTCTGGGATCAGACTGCACCTGTAAGAATTGAAGGAGAACATAGTGATTTCAAATCCATCAAAAGAGGTGTGAGGCAGGGATGTGTAATGTCTCCTGACCTTTTTAGCCTATATAGTGAATTAATCTTAAAGAATCTTGATATTTCAAGCTTAAAAATAAATGAAGAGAATCTTAATAATATGGAGTATGCAGATGATACAGATTTAATAGCAGAGGGGGCCTGCCTTTGAATGTAAATAAAATGGAATGCATGGTCATCTCAAAGATATCTCCTGACCCCAAGTGCAATCTCGTTAGCAAGGGCGAACAAATCAAACAAGTTAAAAAATTCAAATATCTAGCTTACCTGATTACATCAGATGGCAGAAGCGTGAGTGAAATTAGGAAAAGAAAAGCTATGGCCAAAGATGCATTAAAAAATAATGAAACCAATACTGGCAAATAGAAACATAAGTATGAAAAACCAAATTAAGGGTAATTAAAACAAATGTATGGTCAGTACTTTTGTATGGTAGTTAGTGTTGGACAATATACAAAGAAGCAGAGAAAAAACTAGAAGCAGTAGAGATGTGGTTTATCAGAAGAATGATGAGGATATCCTGGGCAGAAAAAAGTCCGATGAATTGGTACTGAAAGAGGCTAATCTCAAGCGATCACTAATTAAAACCATAAGGCAGAGGCAACTACAGTTTTTAGGCCATATTTGCCACCACAAGGGTTTAGAACACTAGCAATCACTGGAAAGATTGAAGGCAAACACAGTAGAGGCAGACAGAGAATATCTTCTATTGAATTGAGTCATGGGCAATAGGCAAGGGTAGCAACAACAACTTTTTAAGGTTAACAGTGGAATAGGTTTCAGTGGAGGAACATGATCATCAATGTCTATTGAAATGAAGTATACTCATTCTTAGTCATGTATCCACAATTTTCACAGTAATATAAAAAAAACTATTAATACTAATGAAAATGACAAAATCAAAGTGTTCTAAACAAATACATCTTTTAAACTTAAAAGAAAAAATCACCTCTGTTACATTTCAGATCATGGTGGTTCAGTTTTGATTCATGAACTTCAAATCGACTATGACTTTCATGAAAAACACAAGTTTTCAACAATAATGTACTCCATTTTCACATTTATGCTATGATAAGATAAGTTAATGAGCACTCTAGTTGCCATAAAGGTTCCTTTTCTTGTGCGAATAACTTGAAGTCTTGACCATGCATCAATTGAAACTTTATCCCTTTCTGTACAATTTGATCATTTATGTACATTTTTATCAATTTATGCTGCTGAAAATTGTGTAAACGTCTGCTAAGAAAAAAAAATGGCCCTTACATCAGAAAGAATCCAAAATAATATTTACAAAATACCAAAAGTTAATTATCTATTTTCATTCATTTTTTCACAGTTGAATTTCAAAGTTACAAGAGACCAAAGGTTAACTGATGGTATCGGTTTTCATTGATTTTTTCACAGTTGAATTTCAAAGGTAGTGTTTCTTACATTAATCATTCTATTTTACATTAAAAGGTCAAACTTTTCATGTGGCAGGTTCTTAGTCAGCAGATTGCAAAATGTCTCTCAAAAGGCCAGTAACGTTTTGATTTCTTATGTGCATGGCATTTACAATTAAAAAGAAACAAACATACTGTCTTGTTTTTTCAGGTGCTCAAGAAGAATATAAGTAGCCACTCTTGTTTTTCCACTGCCTGTGGGGGCGCAAATTATTGTGTTCAGCCCTTCAAGAGCATCTTTTGACAACTCTTTTTGATATTCTCTTAGTGCCAAGCTGACTGGTGCTGAGAAAACCAAATGTATTTGAGGTGAGAACCATGGCAACATGTGACAAACAAAATCAGATTTGTACAGGAAGTCATTCTTGTATCTCTTTCCAGTTCTTCATCATTATTTTAATCTTTGCTGTCTCTCTATTCCTAATCATTAAAATCTTCAATTTAGAAATTGCCTAGCAATATAAAAATAAAAAATATTTGAAATCTTATAGCCAGCAACTGTTTTGTTCCCTTAACTGCAGCATCTTGTTACCCCGTGTGAGAGTCAGCTCTAAATAAATTTTATCTTAACATCAAAATTCCATTCATATTCTCAACATGTTATGTTCTGTGGACTTCAACAATTTCTGAAGAGAGCCCAAAAAATGTTATAAATTTGTTTTTAATTTAATGGGGCTTTTTGTTTCTTTCTAAGGCTAAACAGTTTTGTTTAACTAGGAAATCATGTTTATTTGGAATGTCCAAACTTTATTTCCTCATATAACGAATAAGGCCAACTTCTATCACGTTTTTGAAAATTGTTGTTAAGTAAAAATTACCAGTAGTGTGCACCTCTTCATCATCACTGTCAGAGGCTTCATCAGAAAAGTCAACCATATGATCTTCCTCTTTTTTTTTTAAATCATCGAAGATAGCTACAATGAAAAAAAGAAGAAAAAAATAATATGTAAAAAAATTATATTACTATCCAAAGAAACTAAGTCAAAATAATGTTTTGCAGCCCAGTGGTTTGGGCTAAAAAAATTCAAAACAATCAATTTAGAAAGAAGTTAATAACTTTTTCTTCATAAATATTTTGATGATTTATCCCAAAAGAAGAATAAAAAAGGGATTTTTTGAATGAAAGTTATTCTCAGACATTTTGTTGAATCTTTTTCATCATTTGAATTAGACAATGATTGGTTTTAGTTTTATTTTATCTCTTGAAAGATGAAATGTTGATGTCTAACTATTAGATACATTTTCAATTAAAAAAAAAATTTTAAAAAACCTTGCCTTATTTACATTCAACTGTTTCAAATCTTTTAAAACGGATGATTTTTTTTTGGATGCAGATGGAATTTATGCCCAAGAAATAGAATTTAGAGGTCATCAGCACCAATATATTGGCATATGTCCAGATGGGGGTGAAAATTAACGCCCATATAGTGGCATACATCTAGAATGAGGTAAGGCATCTAGGTTATGTTATGAACTTTTACTTAAATGGTTCCACATGCATTTGATACAGGTATAAATTTTACTAGTTTGATGTTGTAACAATTATGGGATTAACATTAAGCTAAGTTCTTGTTGCTTTTAAAATAAATTTGAGATGTAATGCTTGAAACCAACCTTTGCTACTTTCAATGTCCGAAAACTTGGATGAGAATTTTGATTCCTGTTCCAATGTATTCATCATTGCTTGAGTTTCAAGATCACTTTGTGATTCCTTCAAGTCTACAGTGTCAGTTGAAGTTGATTCTTGTTTGTGGGGATGATCTTCCTTTTGCTCTGATTAAAAATTCATTTTTAGTAAAAAGTATAAATGAGGGGGAAAGAGTAGGCAAATATCTAGATCTTACTCATATGGCTCTAGACTTTACCTACTCCATGCATTTTTTAATGATTAAATAGTCTTAATAATCATAAATCTTGGACTTGGAAAAGAAAGACTGTGGCAGCTTAAACTCACACACTATGAAAGGCATGTGTTTGAAATTTTGCGAACAGTTTTTGTATATGGTTATCTCAAATCAAACATGAGCTTTTTTCAAGTTGGAAAAATAGGGCAAAATCAAAAAAAGGTCACAAAAAATTGGAGGGGAAACAACTGGCACAAAAAAACAAAAAAAGCAAACTATTCGCAATGTGTTTTAAAAAACTCTTTTATGATGATGGATAACTAAATGATAATCAATTCCTGAAAGCTTGAAGGTGATATCTACCATAGAAGCAGAGAGTCAAGTCTTCATATATCTTCTGATTCATGAAAAATATTGTTTTGAGCAAAACAAAAAAAACTGTTAGATGTGGAACAAAGTTATCAAATGAAAAATAATATATTCTACAGTTGTGCTGAAGACAAGGTTTACATTCACGTTTTATGGAATTTAGTTAAAAATTAATCATGAAAAAAGCATCCAACTTTTAGATTACAAAAAATTAATTACAATGATCTGAGCACATGAAGAACAGACTAAGAAATTTAAATGAAAACAAAATTAAAATTGAAAGTACCTTTTTATGGGTTAAAATATTTTACAAGTTTAATAGTTGATTTGCCTTAACTCTGTTCAGCACTGTTGACCAAACAGCCATAAACAGGCTGCAGGAGCTTTGGTGTTACTGATACCCTTTTTCATCACACCTTCCCATTTTATACTTAATAGACTGTGAAGCAAAATTCTACACTGTGGATGCAAAATTGAAAATAAAAAGGCCATGGTCATAAATCAGTCTATTTCAGTCCAATGTAAAATTATAAGTGACTCTTATCTTAAGGTACAAGAAAAAAAAAAGGTATATTTGTTTGTTAAAAATTAAATCCAAAGTTTATACTGATGAAAACCTTTTAGAGAAGTTCTTCTGATCTCCATCAGCTCAAACGGCCACTCTGGTTTTCTTTCTCTCAGGTGCTTCAACATCTCAAGACAAATTTTGTAGCCATTTTCTTCCTTCACAGCAGCTTCGCATTTTCTCTGAGGAAAAACAGTGTAATTGAATTCTGAAATAGTTTTCAATCTTTATGTGAAAATGTGCAAAAGCTTTTAAATTTGCTTGTGCTCAATGTTTCAATAGCCACCTGTAAAATATCTATACACAGCAACTAGTGAAAGATAAATATTTTAAAAAGTGCATCTCCCCCTACGCCCCCACCCCCACCCCCCATTCCTCCCATTCCTCCTCACAGTAATTCTTTTGCAAGGTATTACGCTCAAAAAGGCTTAATTATAAAAGCTGGCTTTTGCTTACCGACTTGCACTGCATAATTCCATTTTATTTAAGGCTTAAATATGAAAATTTTGTGTCTACAGGGTTTGGGGGACAAAAAATACATGTTTCATTTTCATGAAAATTGACATCTCGATAACAATAGATTAAGACAGCCACATATAAGTTTTAGATTATCTCCAGACTCAAGGAACCTTCCAGCATGATCATCATTATTTACAAAAATATACAAATAAACATGCATTAGATTTTTTTGGGAAACATACCTCCATTATAAATTTCTTCTCACACAGCTTACGACAAATCTCACATGCTTGATCTTTAGACATCTGCTTTAGCAAAGATCCATCTATCATGTGCATTATAGTGTTTGCAATTTTTTCAGGAGTGTGATCTTTCCCTGATTTGCATTTTGTGAAACCTGCAAAACAAAATTACAGCAAAAAACAAATCTGTCAGTGACTTCTTTCCATAACATACAAAGATCTATAAAATTCTTAAAAACTGAGCATTTAAAATATTTTCCACATAACCACAGATTGTCTGATCAGGTTGAGTCAGCCTGGTCCATATAAAAAGGTTTTATGGAAGAGTACCAAGGGTTGTAACTTTTTCAGGAGCTTGAGCACAAGATAAGAAAAAAAGCACTGTAGGAAATACCAAAGTACACCAAACTTGTCAAGACTTTTGCAAGAGGGCCTAATCAAAGACTATTTCAGTTCTGTTTAAGAAATAAAATTGGGAGGTGGTAGCATCCCACAAACGCTCTAAAACAATTACAAAATCTATTTGCAATGACAGGGATTTATATTTTATTTTGATTCAGTATTCAGACCAGGTCAGGAAGATTATTATTTTGATTTACCCTAGTATTAATGTTAATATTGCAGAGAATGCTACCAGAATGTGTAAGGTAAGCAAGAAAAGCAAGTTAGATTTAGACTGCGTATACATAGTTTTTTTTTCTCCTCCAGGCATCAGCGCTGTTTATCATTCCTTCTTCTTCTTTAGGTGTCCTTTCAAAAATACATATTGACGATCATGTACCTCCAATCAGTCCTGTTCTCAAATAGTCTTATAAAGTTCTTGCTGCTATCATTATTTATTGCACACACTTAAACTTTCAATAAAAGTTATTCTCAGTCTACCTCCACTACCTGTGTTTTCAATTATTGTTTGAAACCCTTATGTTGGCAAATGTATCCTAAAAATTGTAGTTGCTCCATCTTCTGGTTTTAATGAATGATCGCTCAAGATTAGCTTCTTTCAGTATTGATTCATTTGACTTTTTTTCTGTTTATGATATCATCATAATTCCTCTGATAAATCACATATCTAATGCTTCCAGTTTTCTCTCTGTTCATTTGTCTCTTGCCCAAAACTATTTTATAAAATTATTATATAATAACTAATTTATAAAATTGTTATATAATAAAATTGACAGCACATTTATACTTTCAATACCCTATCTTGGTTTCCATACTTGTGATTATGTTTGCCAGTATTGGTTTCATTTTTTGGAATGTATCTTTAGCCATGGCACTGTTTTACTCAATTCACTTGTGCATCTATCATCTGATGTTATTAGGTAGTCAAGATAATATATCAATTTTGTAACTTATTTGATTTTTCCCCTTACGAGATTGCATTTGGGGTTAAAGGATTTCTTGGAGATGACCATAGATTTCGACTTTTTCGCATTTTAAAACAGGCCTATTCTTTCCCTCTCTAAAAGAACAGTATCTTAAAGTTTTTGAAGTTGTACTCCAGATTCTTCTGTTAAAACACAAATCTGTATCATCCTGAGAATATTAAAAACTTGAAACATCTTCTACATTCCTTAAGATCATTTCACTGTATAGGTTAAAACAGATCAGGAGACATTACACATCCGTGCATCACACCTTTTTTAATGGATTTGAACTAACTGTGTTCTTCTCCAACTCTTACAGATGCAGTTTGATCCCATTATAGATTTCTAATTACTCTCAGATGTTCTTCACCAATGTTTAATTTTTCTAGCATAGGAAACAGCTCTACATGTTTTATTTTGTTAAAGGTGTTAGAATAATCAATGAAACATAGATGGGGGTCTTTTTGCATTTCTATACACCTTTCAACAAACATTGACAGAGTGAATATTGCATTTTTTTATCCCTTATCAGCACAAAGCCAAACTGTTTTGCAGATATTTATAATCTTTGACTCTTGTGTACTCTATGCATCAAAACATGCAGCAGGACTTTTGTAATTAGCTGATTAAAATGATTGTTCTATGAAAGATCTTCTGGCACTGTACCTCTGTTATATATTGCATTTAGGAGATTTTTTTATCAGATCTATTCCTAAGTTATCTAATGCTGTGCTAATTTCTATTGGTATGTTATCTGGTCCTGTAACATTTCCACTTTTTGTTTAGGATAGTTGGACTCTGTAGGTGTTGCCATATTTTACGTTTTTCACCCCATCATCTTTGAAAGATCTTCAGCATATTCTGACCATTTGTTCGATGCTTCCTTTTTTTTCCCGTCAACATTGCTCCATCTTTTGATATGACGAGCCAGAATTACTGCACTTGATTTTTTTACCTGTCCCATTGTTAATGTTGCATGCAAGAATTTTTTTATCCATATTTAGCTATTGGTCTTTTTCCTGACACTGTTGATTAATCTATTCTTCTTTTGCCACATAACGTTTTACCTTTTTTTTTTTGTATAGATCTTTATAATAGGTTTCCTCACTTTTTTTATTTGCATCTTTCTTCCATCAAATTTAGTATTTCTTTGTATACTCTTTTGGATCGTTTTTGGAAAATGTTTTGCTCTATGGCTTCATTAAGTGAGCTTTTTTTTTTTCATTTTTGACCATAATTCCTTTACGTCTGAATGTTTAGAGTCTCATATTTATTTTGCAGTTACAGCAATTTTGTCTCTTAGCTTTTCATCAGCTTTTAGTCAGTCCATTTGGAATTTCATGTTGGCCTTTGCCTTTTTTATTGCAGTACATTTTATTTTAAATTTACAAGTGACTGGAATGTGGTCTGAATAACAGTTGGCTCCTGGCAGTATTTTGGATGTTTTGATGGTGTTTCCTAATCATTTTTGTTTGAGAATATTATGTATTGGTCTCTACTTATATCACAGGGGCTCTTCCATGTCCACTGTCCTTTAGGATGGTTTTGATACCAAGTATTTGTGACTAGCTTAGTCCCATGTTCATTTACAGTCCCTATTGCAATGGACCTTACATTATATTCTTCCCTTTCATCCCCAACTTCTGCATTCAAATCTCTATTTATGATAACGTGGAATTTTATATAGCCCGTTGCTTTTTCTATTTCTTCATAAATTTTTCTACTTCTATGTCTTCACTAACAGATGGTGCATACACCTGATTAATACCTAGATTTAATAGTTTGGCTACCAGTTTAGCTACTCTGAAATTGAATACCAATTCCCCAGACTTTGCTGTTTTTTCATCAAATAAGATACCAAAGCCCCTTTCATGTACACAGTAAATTAGAGCTTTTCTACCTACTTTTATGGAGTGCACCATTTCTACTTGGTTTTATCACAAACAGAGTTGCATACGTAAGTGTTAACAAGATTGTTATGGAACATACCTCGAGTTTTTCACTTCAGATTATATTACAAACTCTGTAGGCTACCAAAAGGGCTATTACTATCCACCAAGGTTCATTGAGCTCTCAAAAGTAAAAGGGGTATCAAAATATCAAAACAAGAGGAAAGAGATGAGAAAATCTTAGGTGGAAAAAAAATAGTGCTGACAAATAAGAAAAATTAATTCTAACGTGCTTTTTCCTCATTAAAATTTTTTTTTTCAAAAACTTAAAAGTTTCATCTCCCGGCTAGGAATCAACATAGGGGATAATGGGGTGAGTTGAACACTGGATTAAATGATCACTCAGTCTACAATCCAGGTTTTTAAATATTCAATGGTTATATCTATTGTCAGATTTTTCATTTGTTTGTTAGACTACTATTTTTTAGCCAGATTATTTCCTATACCTTTTTAAGAGCAATTAGCTACAAACTGAAATCTCATGTTCAAAGCAAAATTCTCCTCAGAGTGTCCTTACAATTTTTTTTTCAACTGCTTTATGTGGGAAGAGTAAAAAGTTATTGTGTGAGACTATCACTTGATCTATTTATTTTTCTTATATTTTTAAAATTCTAGTCGTTTTAATTTTTTACTCGTAAATTAAGGCGAGAGTTAGTGATAAGATACATTGATCATTGCTCATTTGGTTAAAATGAGCATGTAATCAACTTACCCTGTTTATAATTCTGTATTCGTGTCATTATTGTGATGGTTATAAGTTAAATCAAGAGAAAGAAAAATTATTAGTCTCATTTCCTGATTGTTTGGGTTTTTTTTCCCTTTGCTCTTGTCATACAAACATTAACAACTCTACATCTGATATTCATCCCTTGCAAGAGTTCAAAGAAACACTCTGATAAAACCTACATAAAAAACCTTGTGATCTCTGCAGTGCTGAGTGTGTACTGTTTAGAGAATATAAAGACAAAGAGGAGGGATCTGGACATGTTGAGAAAAATGAGCAAAGAAAATATCACCTTTCATTTCAATGAGATTTGACCAGTTAGAATAGTAACGGTTAATTAAAGAAATATGTCTTGTTATCTCAGATTTAAAGAAAAAGCTCATGCTTTATAGTGGAGCAAAAATCCAATTTTTTTCGACAGTCACAAAAAAAATTTAACTAACTCAACACACTGTATATTCTTTGAAAGGTTTTAACTTATTCCAGATGTACACCGATATATAGGCGCTAATTTTCACCCCATCTGGAGATATGCTGATATATCAGCTCTGATACATATCTCTATTTTTGTTTTTTCACTATGAATTCAGTCTACATCCAAAAAAAAATCCGTCTTGAAAGAGTTAAACTTATATGGACATTAAGAATTTTGTTCCTGTCATTAGCATTTCCATAGCCCTTACAAAGCTTTCTTAGAAAGAAGTTCCAAGATGTTTCAGTGACAAACAAATTTTTTCAAAATGAGATTCTAGCGCATCCAAACTGGCCTCAACAAAATTAATTTTTCGATTCCAGAAGCGTACACCTTGATAGGTGTTGAAGAGGTTACAGTGAGAAAAGTTTTGACTTCTCTTGTATTCTAACTGCACACAAATATTGCCATTTAGTGTAAATTTCTACTTAAGGTCATATATTATGCTCCATATAATTAACAGAAGCACAAGGGACCAATGTTTATGAAAATTGCTCAACTTACCCCATAGCCCTTCAAAGCTTTCATAGAAAGAAGTTCCAAGATGTTTCAGTGATAAAAAAAATTTCAAAATGTGATTCCAGCTCATCAGTTAAGTTTTGGATTTCAGCAGCTCAGGCCTTGATAGGCCTAATGTGCCTTATATTGCCTGTACATCAATAATTAATTTTAATTGAAGAGTTTAAAAAATCTCAGATATTATATATATATTTATATACAAAAAAATCCATAACACAGAATAGAATTACCTTTCTGATACTCATCCACAAGCTTGTGCAACACTTTTCTCAGTTCCAAAATGAGCTCTGCACCATCACTCTCATCTTCAAGGAGGCAATGAACCAAGCTTTGAGTTATTTCACTATCGTCACCATCACAAAATGATGGCATGACCTTTTTTAAGTGTTCACCTTAAATAAAAAATAGAATTGGCAGAAGCATGTTTTTACATTTTGAAAACTTTGTTCTTTTTTTTCTAATTTTAATGGGCACTTAACGTACAAATTTAAATAGAAAAATTTTAAACAACTGTGTTTGCTTATTGTCACCTTTGATCTCTTTGTTTTTTAAGAGCCAGATTCTAAGATTTCAATAACATCAATAATTTGTCTGACAGTGACCTCTTGAACAATTGTGTCTATTCTTTTATAACACTACCCATATCATCCAGAAAATACTAGTTATGTTATGCCCAGGCTAATTAGGTCACTATTACACAAACAATCCATGCCAGAACAGACTAGAAGTTACTTTTCTATGTAAACAAGGTTAGCTAAAAATATTAACCAATCACATACTTTCGTTTATCTTCTCCCTAGTATAAATCTCTGAAAGTGTCTAATAGCATCTCAAGCTTTTCTGATCTCTCCATTACAATCTAATAGCTTCCTATGAACAATATTTTTTGCACTTCCTTGGATTGAAAAAAGATAAACAAAGCTAAAAAAAAAAAATAATCACTGTTAAACTAAAATAGGCTTGGCCAAGGCCGATTTAGAATTTGACTCAATGTTACAAGTTTTAAGGCTAGACCCAGAAGATTAGCCCTTAAGAGTCCAGATTTATGTTAGATATGTCACAACCTTATTTCCTAGTGAGAGTTAATGTGTGGGCTGGAAAACTGTAAGAATTTCACTCCTTTGTGCTATCAGGATTACAATAGCTTGTACAAATGGAAGAAAAGATGCAGCCACTAAATTTTACAAAAAGGTAAGTTACACTTTTATTGATAGTATACTACTAGCCAACTCACTCAGAAGGGGACTTGAATCTATCACAGGGTGGGGATTGATGTACTCAATTAACGTGTCAGTTAATGCTTTAACAATAATTTTTAATTCTTGTGAGTCTGTGACAAAATCTTGTGGCTCAGCCATAGTGCCTGTATTAGAAGAGAGATCCAAATTATGTTAGTTTGCTGCATCAGAGCAGTAATTAATTAATGAACTATTTATGAAAGAGAAAACTTCAATTGTTAAACATAATCTCCCTTTAAATGTTGATACATAAATGCATAGTTTGGAAGAGAAAAAAATGTTTCATTTGATACCACACACGCATCATTCAAATTCCTCTAAGACTTTACATCTGATAGAAACACCCTATTCTATAAATTTTAAAAAGATTTTATTGGAGTACATACCAATTGCGTCCAGTATGCACCATTATCATAACAGAGGGTATAAAACACTACAATTTTATTACTATGGAAAAGTCATCACTTAAACAGCAGACAATAGCTTACATAATAGATGAAGCATAAATATGATTACTTTACCTATGTTATCAGAAAGGACAGAAAGTTTTATTTGTCTAATCTCAGAGAATTTACAAAAAAATGCCAAAAAATGAGAGCACCTAAAATGGATAGCATGTAAAAGTAAAATGGATTGGTTTTGCTGGCAATGTCACAATGGTTGATGACCATTATCAGAAATCCATTCCAAAGCTTCAATGTTAGTATTATACGTCACATACATAGTAGGTCTCAGAACACCAACTATTCTGCAGGACACTACTTTGTTAAGTTGTCCCCAACATTATGACCATTGCCATATTTTTCAATATTCACTGTGTCTACTTTTTCCCTGAGACGTGGATTTATATTTGGAAGCTGCAAAAGCATTTTTCTTTCATTCTGGGCTATAGAATTAGCATTGTTGTTTGTTTTTTTTCTCTCCCATTAGTGTCCTTATTCTTGCAATTATGAAGGACTGTCAAATAAACAGTCAATAGGCTCCAAAAAAAAAAAGTAAATAACTTTATAAATGAAATCCTCATGAAAGGAAGTGCTTTCTTTTTTGCTCATTTTAACTTTGAATCATCGAGAGGGTCATTTCTTTATTCTGTTGATGAATAAAACTTCTTTAAAACTTTTTGTTCTTAGTCGTCTGATGTGTTATTAAGTTAGTTAGTTTTGAGAATGTTAGATTATGATGAATCATCATACTTTTAGATCTATATTGAGTTGAACATGAAAATGGTGGCAAGATGTGTTTTTATCCTCTTCATTGTTGTATTATTTTATATGTCACCAGACAGATATTTCTGATGTTCCATAAGAGAGGAATGTGAACAATGCTTGAATAAATGCTAGCGCAGGAAAGTTGTATTTAATTTCAAATTCTTTTTTTTCTTTAAATGTTTTAATTACATATTCATCTTTTTCTTAAAAATCTAGATTTGATGCAGCTTGCTTATGAAGATGAGTCGGTTACTACTCTGGATAAGTTTGAAGTCTACACTGTGCATTTAATTTAGGCCAATAAACTGGTCTACTGTCACTCACATTTTATTTTCTTGATCACATTAGTTAGTTAGCACTTGATTATTTCTTTACATTACTTCTTTAAGGCCTAACCTTCAATTAATTACGAATGACTTTATTAATTTTTATTGTCCTTGTAAAGGGTTATATGAATTCTTCTTCATTGTTAAAGTGACACACTAATTTGGAGACCTATTCATGAATGTTTGTGGTTTGAAATCCCTTAATATATGCTGGATACACTGGACGAAATCACAGTGTGCGTTATCAGCACATCAGTGTTTAGCATTACTCATATTTTGCTGATCTTAAGATATTTATTAAGATTTCATTTCACTAGTGTGTAATATCCCTTTTTAAAGTAGTACAAAGGCCCTATACTTGTGTTAATATTTTTATTATCAAAAATATTAGAAAGAAAGGTTATCCACACAGGAATTTTACAAAAAGGTAAGTTATACTTTTATTGATAGTACACTACTAGCCACCATTGTTGTTGGTCTAAGAGAGTGAACGTCTTCTTCATTTCTTTATCAAAAATAGAAATTAATCATGGCTAGTTACAGAGTATCAAGGGCCATATCTGTAAAAAAAAAAAAAAAAAAAACATTGGTTATTTCGGACATCACAAGTTACTTCCAGTGTATTCATATGAAGACTCCAGTGGAAAAACCAAATAAGTCACATTTTTGCAAATATTAAGTTATCTCCTTAGTCACATTCTTTGTACATAGTAGTTTTGTTTCCAGCATCAAGCATGGATAAAACAGTTAAGTCCACAACACAATTAACTCTTTTTAAATCGCTATGAAATGAAGAACTAAAACTTGCAAACTTTGTATGCTTGATTTCTCCACTTCTCATTTTTAATACTTATCTGGTTTTTCCAATGGAGTCTTCATATGGATATTGACTTTTCTGTATTCTTCTACATATAGTTGTGGAATTTTTTTTTTTTCTTTTTGTAAAGGTTGCTTTTACTTTAACTTGCATTCAGACTTACCTTTTCTTTCTGTCACTTAGTCTACACTGAATGCTAACAAGAAGCAGTATCGTGTTTTATCTCAGAAAATGGACATGTTGATATTTTCTTGCTTAGGACAATGGCAAATAATTAATATATATACTTCCATTCTCTTGTGGGTTCAAACTGCCTTTTTTCATTTCATTTAAATAATTATAATCCTTACACTTATCACCTTTATTTACCGTTTGAACTTTTTTGTAAAAAAATACGCTTGAAGTTGGTTATGGATGAGTTAACTAATGTCTTATCATGATTGCAATTGTTGATGTAAATTGTTCTGATCAATCAGACATGTGCATATATCTGTCCTTTGATATTCTCCCCCAGCATAGAGAAGGCCGGTCTAGTTCGGTTTTATTGTTGTTTTGTTATGATTTTCATATTCTTTTACTGGCTTTTCAGATTGTGCTTTTTTTGTTTGGTTTGTTGTTTGTGTTAAGCTTGTATTTTTTTCCCATATCAGGTTTTTGATTTCTGTGTTTCTGTCTTTGTTTTAGTATAGTAGTTCCAGATTACTAGTTTTGTTTTTGCAGCCATCAGCATATAGATTATGTAATGTTTGGTTGGTTTTTTTTTTTTTAATAATATATCTTTTTTTTCTTTTTCACACCCTGCACTTGTGTTGAGTTCAGCGTATATATGTTTGTTTGTTTTTTTTACCAATGTGTGTTGTCATACTGTCTTAGTGTTGTTGTGTCAGAGTTATGCCAGTGTGACGTGGTCTAATGAGTAAACCGGTCGCACTCTCACTTAAGTTATAAATATTACCCATTAAGTTCAACGGCAATGGTTTAGATTCACGTTTTATATTCATGCATTGGGTATCAATCTTTTTTATATCAGTTTTCGAATGTTGTCTGAGATTTAAGAACGAAAGAATTAAGTCATTAATTGAGAAAGAATAGTTTTAATAACTTTAATGAAACATCGCGGATAATCAAATAATATGATGCACAATAGTCAATGGATATGATACAACCAAGTAAGGAAAAAAAGGCCAATACCAAATAAATGAATATAAAACGTGAATGTAAACGTTTGCCAGTTCAACATCCCCTGTTATCCAGTATAGATTTATCGCAGTTTGGCCTTCCATCTTACCTTGAACTGTGAGTTTTAGTAGAGCGGGATGGATCTTGATTGGCTTTGATGCTAAATTGCCGTTTAGATTTCCGAATCTTGATCCAGAGCTTATGATTGACAAGTGATCTATAACTCATTACAGAATATAATCTAAAAACATTCTAAATCTAGATCTACATGCTTTGGCTACATTAAAAATAATCTAGATCTAGATCTAGACTCTAGATCTAGATTCTAAATTAGATATGCCTTTTGAAAGTGCAGCTTAAATCTTGAACATAGATCTAAATTTAGACCTGGTTCGACAATTTTAATATTTCAAGGCATTTATATATGCCCTATGATCTGTCAAGACTATGAACCCACGAGTCTAAACATGTACATGCTGGGTATTAAAATCAGAGAGATGTCCTGTGTTGTGTTTACTCCGTTTTCAGTTTTGTCATCGTACACATCATTCAGCTGTTGGTCAATTCTTAGAATTATTTTTCGCCTACCGGGAATTTCCTAAAAAACGAATTGTCTATCCAGTATCCCTACGATTGTTGAGTAAACAACTAGTCTAGATCTGGGTGTAGATTTAGATCTATCCGTCTAGAGAAAAACATCGAAATAAAGAGAAACTAAACCTATTTATTTAACCATAGCAAAACACATAGGAAGGGTGGGCAAGCTAGAGATCTAGAATCTAGGGCGATTTATTTCCTTTGATTTAATAAAAGTGGTATCTCTAAGGCGGTATTAAATTCTAGGCATCATAGCGTGCTCAACGTTTCAGACCTTCGAAAACATTTAAAAGATCGAGAATAGTTTTATAGTAGGCTTATTTAAGGGGATTTAGTTTCTGTGTGTAGAAAAGCCGTGGACCTTTATTAGAATTAGATCTAAATGGGTTTTCATGATGTCTGTCTGTCCGCCCTTAGAGTAGTTCCGAGCTATCTCGAACTCTTCCATTAGGGCCTAAATGATTTTTTTTTCGGTTATGTTTTACCCTCTTTACTCTGTGTTGTTTCATTTGTTTTTATAAGTTTGAGTTGGTGGTTGTTTTCTTTTACAATATTTATTTCCTTGCCTTCTACCACCATTGCATCTTCTGATCCTTGAACTTATTTATCTGATTCTGGGAGTGCGGTATTTGTATACGTTTTTTACTTCTACTCTCTACAGAAAAGGCATTTTGCGTCTCCTTGCGTGCGCCTAATGTCATTTATAATTTACGGGTTTTTTTTTTTAATTTACGGGTTTTTTTTTTAAAAACACCAGCACGAGGTACTACTACTGAATTTGAAGGTGAGCTTTTGTGACTGCTGCTGCGCATCAGAGGTTTCGTTTCACATACTCTTAATTTTAATTTTGTTTGTGTGTATTTTTCAAACTTGAATAGTGTCGCTTGTCATTTCGAGTCTATGTCCGGTCAAAGCTTAGGGTCTAATTTTATACCTTAAAAACTAATTCAGACCAGATAGAACAGTAAAAGCGATTCCAGTTTAGAACTTTGATAACACAAATTGGTTCGTTAACATTAATTCCTTATCAATTATACAATTTTTTGTGGATTTTTTTCTATAATGTCTGCTATGGTACTAGCTTTAAGCTGGCTTGTGCAAATGAGTATCATACGGAATCATCTTTCTTACTACATGTAACTGCAACTTAAGAGCCATATTAAAATATTCTCAATACTTTTCTTTACACATTTTTAACTAAAGTCATTTCGTCGTAATGCACTACTGCGGTAACAGAATAGTCGTCGAAGCAACAATCATCGATCGCTCACTGAATAGACTAAAGAAGGCAAAGCCTTTTTTTTTCTCTTTGTTTCACTCTTCTCGGGCCTTATTGTGTTGTGAAAAAAGAAAAAAAAAATGAAAAAAAAATTCATTCATGTTTACGCGGTGAAAATTTCAAACAATGTGATCTTTTTCATTTAACCAAGCAGTCCTTTAAAGTATTTTATCTTAAAAATAACTAAATTCGTACCCGTAGTTATGCTGCTAGCTATACATTTAAATTATGTTAAGGCATAATACTTTAAGGGACTGCATATACAATGTATGCAATGAAGAGTAATTTTAAAAATTTCTCCCCCTCCCCCCCCCTCCCCACACACACACACATCTTTACAAATAAGACCATTAAATTTTTTACTCTCCAGATCCTTTCTCACGATATAAATAAAAATAGATTAAAATTATCTTTAAAAATCCATGTACAGTTACATAGATAAGATTTATCTTTGAGGCTGACTCTCCTCCTACACCTCCTTCTCCTTCTCTTCCTTCTACCCCTCTTCTTCTTCTTCTTCTTCCTCCTCCTCCTCCTCCTCCTCCTCCTCCTCCTCCTCCTCCTTCTTTGCGTAGTTGCCAGTGTCTTATAATTTTGATCGCTCGATATTTGCTTCTTTCAGTACCTATTCATTGGCCTTTTTTGCCCGTTATATCTACATTATTCTTCTTATGAAGCATGTCCTTGCTGCTTCCAATTTTCTTTCTATTGTACAATATTCACATCGATAGAGTAGGACTGACCATACACATGCCTCCATTACCCTAATTTTGGTGTCCTGAATCATGTCTCTCTTTGTCAGTACATGTATATATTTCATTCTTAGAATCCATGGTGTTCTTTTTCGTATTTATTTATCTATTATTTAACGTTAGCAGGTAGCCAAGAGATTTGAAATGTTAAAACTCGCTTTACTTATTGTCCTCTGCTAACGACACTGCGTTTGGGGTTTGGGAACTTCTTTGAACTGACCATACATTCCGTTTTTCTATTTTTCTATTTCTACATTCAGAGATAGGCCTACTATTTCACTTTCTAAAACAACAGTATCTAAATTTCTTTGAAGTTGTTCACCAACTTCTGCCCTAAAAAAAACTATCATCCGCTTAACAGAAATCATTGAGATTTTTTTCATTTATTTGTAAATCTGGAATATTCTGTACATTCCTAAATATTAGTTCACTATATAAGTTTAAAAGGTCAGGAGACTTAATATATCCCTATCTCTTACCTCTTTTGGTGTATTTGAACTCGTTGTGGTCTTCAGTGCTCACAGATGCAGCTTGATCCCAGTACAGATTTCTAATAACTCTCAGATTTTTACCACCAATGACTGTTTTTTAAGGCTGACTGTAACTCTTAGGTTTTCACCATGAATGTCTATTTTTAAAGGCTGGCTCTATCGCTATATGGAACGACTATAGTTAATTTCGCACACGAAACATGTGCATACTGTTCTGTAGATTCATGCCCATTGACTCATTTATGTATTTGATAAATTCCTATATGTGATTCTGAAAGCTTTGTTGCAAGTATTTTTTTTTTTGTATGATCAATTTCATTGCTTTCATTCGTAAAAAGAATTTAATATTACACTATGTGGCGAAAAAATCTTAATTAAATTCATCAATTAAGGAGCATTTTTTAAATACTCAAATTTCATATAATTATTTTCTTTTGACCTACACTGTGGTTGTAAAACTTTCGTTAAAAAGTGTAATAGTAATCTGTTGTTTTGCAGTAATATCTCTATAGAAATCGCCACCATGCTCAAAGATGAACAAAATATTTTTACAGCATCAACAGATTTTGAAATGTCATCACATGCAGGAACCCTTTCACTTTGCCCCATATGCTCTTACCTCGGTATTTCATAGGCCCTACTGGATAGCAGCAGCCTTCCAAAAATTATGACCCCTGGCACCGTGACGACAATCAAATTTTTAGGCCTACAAACCTTTGTTGGAAGTTAAGTTTATATATTGTGAAATGGGATTACTTTCATTTGTCTGCATTTTTTTGTTCACCTCAGGGAATTTTTTTTTTTTTTTTTAATAAAATCATGAAATTTCAGTTTCAGTTTCATCGTTGTACGAAATGGTTATGGGATACACGCAATACCTGGGGTTTTCCGATCACCATGACACGTCATCAACACTGCCTGTGTTATCTAAATTACCTTTTAGGTGGGATTTATTCTGGCTTCATCAACTTTTTGAAAAATTCTATTTAAGATTTTCATTTTTCTATTTATTATTATCATCATTTTTTATCTGGGGGTGGGGTGGGGGGTCGCGTTTTTCACAATAGTTCTAAACCTTACAGATTGTGCATATACATCATGTACCGGTACCTATTTCCACGGTTATTGCCATGGGGATGTATATATATAAACAATGATCTAAGATTCCAATCACTTGTTTTTTAGATTGAATATTAACAATATTTCAGTTACGGTTTTTAAAGTATTTCATGTAATTATATTGGTTTACTATCTCTATTTTTCTTTATTATTCATTTATTGCTTCATATTTCAGAGAACATTAAAGAACACAAAAGCGCAAGGCTAGAAATGTACAGTTTCAACTAGGTAGTGTTCAATACAGAAGGAAGGACTGACTTGACAAGCACTTTTAGGGCCCTGTTGGCCAGAAAAAGTGACCCTTGCAATTTCTATGATGTGTTTGATCAGAAAGTCCAAATATTTTTAATATTGAATGACTATCAAGTGATGTCTTTAATGGTGTCAGACTGATCCCTGAACGAGGTTAAATAAAAATTAAGTATGGTTCAAGGAAGAAGAATCCAGGAACATAGACATATTCTTGGACAGAACGCGCTGTATGGGTTTGTCATCAAGGGACTGAGGCATGAGGTAGCGTGGAAACTGACATATCGTGCAGTGCTAAGTGTAGAGAAAGGAAAAAGTTTTTGTTTTGTTTTGTTTTTTTTAAGTCGATTACGAGAGTATTGAAAATAATGTTGCAAAACATTCTTCTTTTTCTTTTTTTTTTTTTTGTACATTAAAAATAAAACGGGGCTTCACGCAAGGTGGTATCAATACAGTATTTCATGAGAGCTATGGGAAGGGGAGTGAGGGGAGATGCAAAAAATCTTCACTAGATAAATAGGCAGTTAAAACTGTAGCTTACTGTGCACAAAAAGAGTCAATAGCTCAATAGCTTCTGCTTTGCACAGCTCATTATGAACAAAGCCTTCTTCAATATTACTCC
>BLXT01003760.1:12657-30905 GCA_019648995.1 Plakobranchus ocellatus | reverse complement strand
TTTAGTTTTAAGTTTGTTTTTTTAGTTGGGTTTTTTATCTGGGATTTTTTTTTTTTTGTTTGTTTAAATCTAAGAGAAAATGATCTATTCAAATGCATAGATTTTACTTAGGCATACGTTAGAGGTAGAAACTAGAGAATCTAGATCTACTATTTTGTTCAGTGTGGTTGGTGAAATGTATTACTTTTTAACTTTGAAAGATTAGTTAAGCCTCCCTGCCTCTCTGTCTAAATATTAATATATAAGCCTAAAAACTGAAGCCTAGATCTAATAAATATGAATATAAATATAAAATCTAGATTTAGCACTATCAACCCTTCTGAGTCTAAAAAAATTGTAAAAAATTGATGTTTAAAATGCCCTAAAATCTAGTTCTACAATCTGAGCAAAATTGATGTAACATCTGAATCTTCAGTTTTAGATCTAGAACCCAGAATATTAAAATCAAAAGCTATGCTTTATGTTGATCCACATCCACATCCATTTCTCTTTCTCAAAGCCAGTCAGAGATTGAAACTGACAAAGCATCTCATTGGTTATTCATATATTACCATCGAGTCTAGGTCTAAGTGTAATTGTATCATGTAATTTATGCATGAAATAAGCTAATCATTAGCATTAAAATAGCCCCAATTCGATGAGGATTGAAAAAAATATTCAAGTCAAATTTGGGATATTTAGATAAGGGGGGAAAATCGAGGTCATGATTGATCAAACTTAACACTCATACCAATTTATGTCGTCCATTTGTATTTCTTTGATATGATAGGGCACATCTTTCCAGTTTTTGTAAAAACACAGATCAGAAGATTTGGCTCTCTCAAAACCAAAGCTTCTTAATGACAGCACTATAAAGGGAATCTTCCTGAACATCATCTGAGAGCCTAAATGATTTCCACACTGTATTTTCATCTCTGGTTTGCCTGTGAATGATTACAAACTGACTTACACTCTGCACCAATATTAGCTTACTAATTCATCTACAATGACATATACAACACATATGTAAATTTCATTTATTTTCATAATTACAATAATTTATCATACGCTTTGAATAATCGTATATATGATATTCATGAATGCTTAGTGAAAAAAAAAATTTTATATGTAATATATCTACCTGTTAGTTTGTAGAACTTGCACATAGTCTTCTAGTGCCATAGAATATAATGTCAAAATTTGTCCAATTTCCTAATCATAAAACAATAAACATTTCCATTTATTTATTAATGCTTTTTAATAGACTTATTAATTTTGAAGTATTTTGTAATTTAAAAATATTATCTATGTGTGTGTTAAAATCATAAAAAAATGGTCCCATCTGATAACCCAATGTATTTATTTTCCTTTTAATGGGATAGTTTTTTTTAGATGTCTTGTTTCTTTTTCTTTTACACTAATTATTCAAATCTGCGAGTTAATTTTTATGTCATTAAAGGTACACTTTGATCTGAAAAAAAGTTTTGAGAATGTTTGCATTCTTGATAATGCAAATAAAAGTAATCTGGCTATTAGACAACTACAGGCTCTTTCACTCTTGATTTTACCTGGGCATTTAGCTTTTCCATTTTCAGTCAACTGTTCAGAATCTTGAAGGGCTCCATTATCTCTAAATCCTCCCTGAAGCATGAACTGTCTATGGAAAGAGCAAATAAAAAAAAGGTAAGTAGGAAAGTCCTCAACTAGTACCTGCTGATAAGTCAATATCCAGATGGGAGAAGGGTTGAAAAGATCACCAGCTCATCTATCAAAAAAAAGTTCAAATATGGTATCAATGCCTTTTTGGATGATTTTTTTTTTTTATAATTTTGTCAGGGGTGTAATTTTTCTGAAACTTAAACACTTCAAATATAGTGGTGGTGGTGCCAAATAGCTGAACAATGTGGAAGAAAAAAAAATGTTGATTGCAGTAATTGTTAAGTCAGTTTATCAAATCATGCTTAAATATACCTCATGTCCCCTATACTGATGCAGATGTATCAATATACTGTCCTCTGTTTTATTTGAAACAAACCGTTACTTGTTTTATTTGAAACAAACCTTTACTTATCCATTTCATATCCTTTATCATTGAAGAGGCAGGGCTGTAGATCTAATCTGCCATCACAAGAGTTCAATGTGAAATCATAGAGAAATGCTATAAAAATGTATTGCTAGACATTGATGGTGAACATCTGAGAGTTATTAGAAATCTAATCTGAGATCAAATTACATCTGCGAGAATTGAAGGAGAACATAGCAATTTCCAATCCATCAAAAGAGGTGTGAGATAGGAATGTGTAATGTCTCTGAATGATCTTTATGAATCTAGAGAACGTTTTAGGCTTAAAAGTATGGAGAAAATCTTAATCATCTCATTCTCAGTTATGCAGTTGATACAGTTTTAATAGTTTGACAACTTCAAGAACTTTTAGATATTGTTCTTTTCGAGAGTGAAAAAGTGGGCCTGTGGGACTGTCTTTGAACGTGGAAAAAAACAGGATGCATGATCATCTCCAAGAAATCTTTGAACCTCAAATGTAACCTTGTCAGTAGAGGTGTAAAAATCAAACAAGTTCTAAAATTAAAATATCCTGGCTACCTGATAACATCAGGAAGTAGCTGTGCAACTGAAATAAGTAAAAGAATGGTCATGGCCAAAGATGCATTCCAAAAGATGAAGCCAAAACTGGCAAAGAGAAACATAAGTATGGAAACCAAAATAAAGAGTAGTGGAAACGTATGTATGGTGAATATTACTATATGGTAGTGAGTGTTTACCAATTAATAACGAAACAGAGAGAAAACTAGAAGCAGCAGAGAATGGTTTATTGGAAGAATGATGAGGATATTATGAATGAAAAAAAAAATTTCAATGAATCAGTACTGAAAGAAGCTAATCTTGAGCAATCATTTATTAAAATAATAGGACAGAGACAACTCCATTTTTTAGGTCATATTCGCAGACACAATTATCTTAAACACTTAGCAATCACTAGAAAGAATGAAGGCAAGCGCAGTAGAGGTAGATAGAGAATAACTTTTATTGAGGGTCTTAAGTCATGTAGTAACAACTTTATATGGTTAAGTGAGAACAGGTTTGAGTGGAGGAACATGTTTGCCAATGTCTGTTCCAGTTTGGGCACCTAGAGAAGAATTATTGACATCTGTTTCAGCAGAGAACAACTAGAATTTATTTCGCACCCAATTTTCTGGGTGTTGGTCCAGGCCCTTATGAGTGATTATTGTTACCTTTCTTCTTACTATTTCCCTATTTAAAAAAAGTACTTTTGCAGACCTTGGCAAAATAAAGGAAACCAATGGATTGTCTATGAATTCTTGTTTCCTAAATGCAAGACACATACTCTCAAATTAAGTAATTTATTTCTCCTCTTAAATGCTCTCTGATGGTTCAATCCCATCTATTTTTCAAGCAACCTGTTTCAGATCTCTGGTTATATTAACCTTGTGAACTTATTATTTTTTTTTCTTCTTTTAGTTTACTGTCCATCCTAGAAATCAAACAAGTTACGAAATTCAAATATCTAGGTTACCTGATTACATCAGATGGCAGATGCACAAGTGAAATAAGTAAAAGAGTAGCCATGGCCAAAGATGCATTCCAAAAAATGAAATCAATACTGGCAAATAGAAACATAAGTATGAAAACCAAAATAAGCGTAATTGAAACATATGTATGGTAGTGAGTGTTGGACAATAAACAAAGAAATAGAGAAAAAACTAGAAGCAGTAGAGATTTGGTTTATCAGAAGAATGATGAAGATATCATGGACAGAAAAAAGTCAAATAAATTGGTACTGAAAGAGGCTAATCTCGAGCGATCACTAATTAAAACCATTAGACAGAGGCAACTACAGTTTTTAGGCCATATTTGCCGACACAAGGGTTTAGAACACTTAGCAACTACTGGAAAAATTGGAGGCAAATGCAGTAGAGGTAGATAGAGAATAACTTTTACTGAAAGTTGTAAGTCATAGGCAATAGGCAGGGTAGCAATAACAACTTTATAAGGTTAACTGAGAACAGGTTTGAGTTGAGGAACATGATCGCCAATGTCTGTTCCAGACAACATACCTGATGAGGATTATGGATTATGATGACTACAGGTAAGAAATATGATGCTAGATCTTTTTGGTGTGGGTTTAGAAATTATTTTTAGCACAAGAGAATGAATCTTCATCGACTAAAATCTCAGATCCATGTCTAAATCTAAGTGCAGGTTGACTAGATGTTTTATAGTTTCAGATTTTCGTTTGATTAGATCTCATTCATCAAATTTAGGAATAAAATTAAAACTGGCTTGAGTAAGCTTAAAACTAAACTTAAACATTTACTTCCAACCATGTCCAGTCTACTTAAATAGAATTTAATTTCTTTGCACTATGACATGGTAAGGTAACATAAATAAATAGTTTTCATAGATCTTAAATCAGAAGAAAACAAAGAAATCATCTTCACTATTTTTTGAAGTAGGAATTATTTCTTTATAATGTGATGTTTAGGAAGGACATCTCTGCGTATGCACTATTGTTCAGCAGGTAATCAAGAATCATTTTTTATCTGAGACACTTGTGTGAAAAATACTGCGATATTCATTTAATTTTTAAGATAAACATATAATAGACCCCTCTCTCTCTCTCTTAAGTGGTTATCTCTAATGAGATTTCTGTTAAATTTAGACAAATCCAAGAAAGCCAACAGCAATTTCTGCTTATTCAGGATGAATCCAAGTAAATCAACAATGTACAACAGAATTACTCTTATTCTTCTTTTACCCTTCATTTCTATTTATTTCAAATTCAAGAAAAAAAAAAAACATTCTCACCAACATTTTTAAGTAAAGAAGTCTCATATTACTTGACTAAAACCTTTGCTTGTATCTTTTCTTATGGATAGATACAACTTTATGTCGTTTCTACAGTTCTATTTCTAAGCTTTTTCACACAATGATCATAATCATATAGTACTCATCCCTTGTGCATTTAACACAATAGCTACAGAAAAGACCTGTTCTGCTTGTCTTCATTTTAACAATACATTTCATAGAGGTGCATTTCCCCAAAAGATGGAAAACTTATTGAACTGGAGGTTAAATCCAAATGGCTCTTTTTTTTATTATGAGTAGTTTAAATTTGGTCCTGGTATTGAAACTCTGATGAAACAGTACAAATGGGACATTAATTTTGGTGCCCTTATAGCAGAGAGCCTTTACACAGGAGACATATCATCATCATCATCATCATCATCATCATCAAGTGCCTTGCTTGTAATCGTTGGCGATCATGTCCCTCCACAAATCCCTATCTTTGAAGGCGGCCAGTATATCTGACACTTTTCCTGGTCCAAGCCATGTGGCCAGTCCATCCATTATCTTCTCCCTTTGTCTTCCTCTGCTTCTTTTTTCTTCAAACTTTCCCGTTGTTACCAAATATTCCAGTTTTCCTCTTCTCATCACATGGCCCAGAAAGGTGGCTTGACGTTTCCTTATAGTTCTGACCAGTGATCTTCTTTTATTAGCTTCATTCAGAACTCTCTCATTTGTTTTCTTTGCAGTCCAAGGTATCCGGAGCATTCTTCTAAAGAACATTTCTGTTGCTTCTAGTTTATTTTGAATTTGCTTTGAGATTGTCCATGCTTCGCATCCATACATTAGAACAGGTTCTATGTAGCACTGGAGGGCTCTTTTCCTCGTTTCGATGGAGATGTGTTTATTTGTCAGGATCGTTTTCATCTTTTGAAAGTTGATCTTTGCCTGAGCAGTTCTTGCTGATATTTCTCTGTTTGTTTTGCCATCGTTTGAAATTATTGTTCCTAGATATTTGAACTTTTCTGTTTGTTTGAGTTTTACTTCATTGATGAATACATCACATTAGGAGACATATAAAGAAAGCAAAACTGATAAGAGAAAAAAGGGGGTTAACCAATGATATTTTTTTTTTAAATTTGAGATTCTCTCTTTTGAGATAAAATGGCAATCGGACATAACTAATATATACATATATATCACCACGCAATGTTGCAAAATTTTGTGGGGTTTTATTTTATTTTATTTAAATAAAAATTTTTTTTTCCACTTAGTTTACAAGGACAGGTGGGAAGCAGCGACTTCGGGCCATGACCCCCATTATAAGGTGCTAAACCTTTGATGAAGGTTTTTTTCTTCTTTTTTTTGTAAATAGATTTCAATTGAAATGTTGGTATAGATTTTGTTATTGACATCTTATTTACAGGCAACTGGTATTAAAGTTGTATAGATAAATCTATGAAATATTATTACTAAAGGCCTAGCGATGATGTGTTCATCAACTGAGCCAGAAGCAAGGTGTTGGGTTAAGCTTAGAGGTAACACAGAGAAAGAAAGAATGCTAGAGACATGGCATGCCATACAGTGCTAGATTGGGTCATCAACACACAGTGTGTACTGCAAGCCTGGACTTTCCCATACCTAAACAGGCCCGTACTTGATGGTTCCTTTGTGTAGTTTTACAACCCCTAAGCTTCCCCAAGATGCTTGTTTGGAGCACAGCGCCTAGCTATCTCCCAAGAGAGGGTAAGGTAAGTGCTATCGGCTTCAGTGCTGAGCTTGGCCTATAACCATTGGCCTGGCCTGTACTATAGTGCTCAGGTAATGCAGATGGCACAGAGTGGATCAAGAAAATGAAGGGGGAAAAGAGGGGGTGTATGCTGGTAATTTAGTGCTGACCACTGTAACTGTCATGAGTCTCAGTTAGCCTACGGTACATTTGCCTTCACTCTACAGACATGAGAGGCATTCTTGTCTTATAAGCCTGACATTTTTTGTTTGCTCCCTGCCTGTACAGTTATTAAATCTGCCTAACTGAAGTACCATTATAACAGAAAGACAGGTTGTGGGTGCCGTTACACCATAATTTTTTAATGTTGTTTAATAGGAGAAAAAAAGGGACGTGGAAAAGTGCTGTTACACCCGGGATTGCCGTTAAAGCCCTACCCACTTCAAATGGACCTGAGTGTATCTGCTATTATTTCTTTTATATGCATGATTACTTATTTTTTTAAACGAGAGTGAAAGAATATCCACCTATAGATTAAATACAATTCTTAACTTGATTTACGAGAAAATCAGTGCTTATAACCGACTACTCTTAATGTCCCAAGTTAACTTCCTGAACTTCAATAAATCTCATTCATAGTATGCAATCGGGTATGAGCCCCATGTAAACACAGTGTCACTTTTCATGTTTTTGCATTTTTTGAATCAATACTTTTGACTCAAAATTGTTTTGCAAGAAAAGTCAAACCAAACTATGAAATAGTTGTTTAGTTTCATGATGGAAAACACATAATCATCTTGAGAGGACTGTGAGCAATGTATGAAGCAAATTCCCAGCCTGGCATAAAGAACTACTGTATTGCATATTTAAACATTGCAAAGCAAAATATCTAACACCAACTTCTCCAGAATTGTCTTTATTTGTAATTTAACTTCAGATTATCTTAGAACTTGATATCCAATTTATTTTAAAAAATGGTCAGCCTTGTGATTATTACAGGGTACTGAATTTGCTATTGGAGGAACATCTCACTTTAATTCAAGTAGCTTTGCCTACCAAGGTATGCACTGTATGGAGGACTGTCTGATTAGATGTCAAAGAAGTAAATGTATTTCTAGACTATGTTTAAAGAGTGATTCATATTCGTCATTAAATTGCTAAGATATTTAACGATTTTTTTTGTAAATCTGTAGGTCTTGGTGATCTCCTAAATCCAAATTATAGTTTCTTATTTGGTAAATGATTGAGTTTGTTCCTTCACTCTCCTCAGTTTTAAGCTATATCCTGCTGTTACATCTCCAATGGAGCAGGCAGAAATACAATATAAACCTCATTATTACAGTGAGAGATTACCTGCTAATAGCAATGCGATGGCACTCATCTATAAGTCTAATGTCTTTGCTCTCAATAACAGTCTGCTTGCAGCGATTACACACCTCGTCAAATGAAAAAAAATGAAGGTGTACTATAAGGAAATACATGGCAGGCAAAAAAGAATAGAAACAATGAAGGAGTCCAATATGACCATTAGAAGGAAAACAATTATATGTATCTTGTTTGAAGAATCAATTACAAAAAGCTTCTCTGTTCTTATCTTAAAAGGTTAATACATGAACAGAATTCTCCGCACCAGTATAAATCATGTGTGCTGTTGCCTTTGTCAGTTGCAGAGAACACTGTCTTAAATTCTTTACAAAACATATTTTAAAAAGTGGTATTGGGTAAAAAACTTAATAGTGTTAGTGGGTAAAAAATAATTTTGTTACGAGGTGCTTGTAGTTAATGATCCAGGAGTTCCCTTTTCATAACTAAGGCTGAAATGAATGGTTAAAAAGATATAAGTTTCACATATGACAACTAGCAATACAAATTTTGCTGTGATGTTATGTATAGGGTTTACATATATGAAAGAGCAAGACCAAAATATCAAAAACTTTTCAGAATCGCAATGAATGAAAGCATAGATAAATTTCAACATGGGCTAACTATAAAAGAAAAGAGTCTTCTATGTTTCCAGCAGTCTCAATTATGATCAGCCAAATCTGCAGATTAAAAAAAAACATTTTTGTGTCCGATCAGATGCTTTTTAGATAAAATTGCCATTATATACATAATTTATCGAAGAAAAAAAGGAAAGCATCATCTGCCCTGTAATTTTATTCTGTTTTCCCTAAAACAATTGAATGCAACTCAATAAATATATTGGTCTTTAAAAAGAATGCATTTTTGCTGATTTTATCTTGAAGTTTAGGTTTCATCATTAAAGATAATGATCCTCTCCAGTCTCATTGTTAATGGAACTAAGTGATAACCTCACTAGAAATGCCTTGGAAAAAGATGGAAAGAGAAAAAGAGAGACAGAGAAAAAACTATTTATAAAATTGCTCTACATAAAACTAATTAAACTTTTATAAAATATTCCACCCGAATAATAGATAGTCCATTGTTTATTATTTGGATATTTAAAATCTTTCTACCTGAATAAAAGAAGGTCAAGGTGCCATTATTTGATTGATACCACCACAATAAATTATAGCTTGCAAATACGAATGCCTCAAAATCTCGCATTTGCTAAAAGTAATAACTAACTTAACTTTCCTCTTAATAACCTCTATTTTTTAAAATTAAGCTTTTTAGCGCTGCTTACATCAATTCAACATACAATTTGCTTATATATCAATAGAAGCTCATCATATGAGAGATAATGTCAAGAAGCAAATGCCTCATCACACATTCCTTCACTGTTAACTACAACCCCCATCCTGCCACATTGGTGACCTTTTAAACAAATATCTTCTTGCAGTTGCCTGATTATGGAAAATTTACTCCTTTCTCCTTAGCCCTTCTGGGCTCTGTCAAAAGAGACAAGACAATCCTGGTGCTTGATCAAGATTAGTACTACATGTTAATGCCCATCATAGATGGGCAGGGCTTGCCTGACACTGTGAAGGTCTTGGCAACTTCCACATTCAGCGCCTGTTGATCACTAAGACAATTAAACAAAATAACTTGCAAAACAGAGCTATGATGAACAGTAGCAAATCTATCTCAGCAAATGCAAGTTTTGCCCAGTTTATGTGTTGAAGTCACTGAATACAAGCCTAATTGGTAGACATCACAAAACAAATAGCACAAGCTGTAGCAGTGCTGTTGATGTTTCAGTCACATATTTGCCACAATCTTTTCTCTTTGCCAGTTTAAACACAAACTTTAGACACTAAACATCGTCCTAGTAAGGTATTAAAAATTGCCCAACACCTACAAAGATAAAAGTATTTCTTACATAAAAATTCCATTTAAATTGTTTCCTACTTCCCTTTTAAATAATGTAAAGAACCAAAATAAGAATGTCAGCAAAACTTTCCATTCTGTAAAGAAGAGTAATGATATCCATGTTTGCTATGATCAAGAGGAGTAACAACATTATTATCATTTTAAGTAGCGAATTTTATTAGTGATTTGAACTCAATATTGAATTCATCAATTTCTCCTATTGATTTTGAAAATGCAAATGAATCTGTCTGTAGCTGTCAGCAACTTCCAAACTGCTGTATTTTTCTTCATTTTTACATAACATGCAATTCTCATAATTTGGTACAGGTTTCATCTTTGCATTCATTGCTCAATTCCTAAATTTAATGATTTAATAACAATCAGAACCTACACTTCATTGTTATCAAACAAGTTCACAGTTCCAAAGATTGCCGAAATTCTCAAGTTGTGATGCTGCTTTTCTGAATCAATAAGAGGGTGGTGTATATAGTTTATACTGACAATTCTCAAAAATATTGCGTCCATAATTTCTTTACAATTTATGAGCTGTTGAGAAAATTTGACTGGATATTCACAGAGAAAAAGTGAGAATTTTTTTATAGTTTATGACTTAATGACCTAAAAAAAAAAGGTTGAGGATAATTAACAAGTTTGAAATGTTAAGATTAGTTCCTATATTTTTTTTTCAAATTTCTTTCATTATATATAAGGTGAAAAAGGTGTGTGCACAAGCAGACACATGATGACATCTGTTTGAAATTAACTGTGATTCGTCTTAATGATTAGATTTTTCTCAATGTATACCTAATTCTAGGTATATTGGCAGGAAAATCTAGAGCAAAAAGTTTCCTTCATATCAAAGTACCATGTGATATTGAATGCAAAATACTGTATGACTGCAATTAAAAGAAAATTTTCATTTTTTTAGGACAGGAAGGAACACTGAAAGGATCTAAATGCTTCCATTCAACATGCCAGTAAATAAAAAATAAGGAAGAATAAGCATTAATTAAAATTAAATTATTTTCCCATAACAGAAAAAACCAGATGCATTTGCTCACTGCATTAATGCATTACTGTTTCTTGTACCTTACATTAATTTTAATACAAATTGTAATAAGCAAACTGTTATCTGGAATAGGTAACCCAGCTGGTTTCCTCCACCAACAGTATATTTTAAAAAGAGACATTTTGATATCTTTCATATTAATTATTTTTAAAAAAAATATAAAGTCTATGATTTTAAGCTAACAGCAAAATTATTCATCATCTCTTACCAAAAAAACTTACCATTTTAAACTGCTCATCCCTTAGAGGTCCTTTTGAAAATTTATTGTTTATTTTAATTTTATCATTCTGTAGCATTTCCTTTTGGATCACTTCATTGCTCTTGCTTATCTCACGAGGATCCATTTTTGAAACTTTCTTTACAGCTTTCTCCATCAAATCTGCATTAAATTGGTTAATAGACTCCCTTATGTAGAGAGTCTCACAGGCTAGTAAAACCGATTTGCCACCTTTTTTTCTGCTTCTCCCTGCAAAAAAAAAAATTGGAGCTCTTCATTTTTTTTCATAATACAGTTCAGTGCCAAAGTTTTCTGCTATATTCATTTTCCTGGGTTTGCTGTGAACGTAATAAAGAAAGATGCAACCATATCATGAAATTGCAACTGATATTAATATGTAAGAATGATTATGCACTGCAGTATTTAAAATATTTCAAATCAATGAAACTATTGATAGACAGCTTATCGCAAGCCCAGTGCTATTTTGTCGTATCTCCATTTTTGGGCCCCACAGAGATTTTATCCCAGTCATAAAGAGGAGTAAAAAAACTATGGATAGCCTTGAAATTTTCATGATTGGTGCCCCAGTTTCTGAGATTTTTAATTGCATTTTGAAGTATCTCCATAAAATTATGGCCTTGCTCAGTGCTGTCTTGTATCAGCACTGAACCAAAGTTGTTGTTTTGTTCGAAAAATGCTATCTCCAAGCGCGTTTTTCTCATTTTATTTGCACTTAACGAAATATTAGTGTTTCTAAACATAATTTTACAGTTGTTTTAGATCAAAGTGATGGTAGAAATTGCATTTTAGAGGTTTCGGCATTCTTTATGGGTTCTGTGAGTGTGTAAACTTTTGAACTGGATTTTCTCAAAATGACTAAAATGGAGATACTATAAGACAGCACTAAGCTCGCGTTATCTCATGAGCCATGAAGATGCCCAACAATTAGTCTTGTAAAATGTTTATTTCATCCTTATAATTAATTTTCGAAAAATAAAACACTGAAACGTATCATATTCCTTATTCAGTTTATAATGTCAAAATTGTTCTGAGAGTATATTATTGACACTTTAACTTTAAAATATATGGCATTATTCTCAAGAGCTTCTCAATCCAATTCCTGATTTGCACATATGCGATATAATCACATGAACAGGTTCATATTTTTGCTGTCACCTATCTGAGATATGGATCCAGGTTGTAATCTTTTATTCTTAGGAGGAATTTTTTCTGCAGTTTAACTTAGCAGTCAAGTAGTTAAGCCATTACATTGTACCTCGCATCTGGACAGTGTTGACTTCATTGCCAACATGGTTATACCGAATCACTAAACTGCATTCTGGAATATCAATGCCTTCTTCTGTAAAAGATGTGGCCACGAGCAGTTTTGTCTCTCCAGACCTAAACTTCATAAGTGTTGAATCTTGCTGGCTTGAAGTCATTCCTGTAAAAGTGATATGAAAGGAGTAGATCTATTACACTGTCAGCAAGAATTTCTAGTCTGAATAGTTTATAGGCAAAAATCTCTACATTATTTTGTACAGCTCCGAGCTGATTAGAACCAACTGCACAATTTTTAGGAAGCTAAAATCATTAAGAGGGAGGGTGGCACCTGACTTTGAACTGTCTATCTGAAGTATTGATTTTACAATTTCATTAAAAAAAAAAAAAATTTAAATACAAAATCATTGTATTGATATTTTCCTTTTAAATATCCAATCCATATTGACTACTACTACCGCTATTCTTTTTATTAATTGTCATTTCAAACAAATCCAAACTAGTTTTTCACTTTCTATGACTTTCAGGTATGATAGCAAATGTTGGATTCAGATTCAAATGTATTTTTCTCAGCACTTGATTCTTTGTCACAAAAAGTCTATCTACTCCAAAATTTATATACAAATTTCCTTCAAATTTGGCATGATCACTGCCATTGATATTCCAAATAATGAAATAAAGCTTTTATTGCGATATCTAGTTTAGGTTTTTAAAATTTTCATTCTTTTCATAAAAAAGAAGGATAATTCACAGTTTGAACTATAACCGCATGGGGAGATTAATTTTGAAAATGCATAATTATGTTACTGATATCTAAGATGTTAGCCATTACCTTAGCTACCATTATGTAAAAAGAAATTTAATTTGTTGCATTTCAGGTTTTGATGTTATCACTGTAAACTTTAAATGCTAGCTCTTTCTTGATAAGTTCAGATGTAACTTAAGATTCTTAAACATTTTGGTAAACCAATAATGAGGACCACAGAGTGGCCTCAGCCAATGTGAAAAAAAAATAAACTACAGTTCCAAAAGTAAGAAAATAATTATCAACATAAGAATAAAATTAAAGGTAATTAGGCCCCTAAAATTATATTCATGTCGTTCATCTCATAAATTAATGATTGCAGAACATTACAGAAAGAAGAACTCCCCTGATCTTGGCATTTTGCAGTCCGCGCACTTGTCTCTGTATATGATCCTCACATAAGGGATTTTAAATTATGATAAATGATACTCTTCTCCTTGATTAAAAAGCCCCAGTCTGCCTTTTATAAAGATCAAAGTCTGGATCATGAAGTACAAAATCAATGCAGAGACATCTCTGATAGAATAATGAAGGGGAAGGATATAACAACTACCTAGTTATAAAGTGAAAGTCTTAGCCATGGATAGACAAACATGAGGAGAATGTCATTACACTATTAATGAATTTAATGAATTTATTAGGCAATGTACTCGTGATATTTGAACAAACTGTAATTGGATTGTAGGTATATAATATACAGTCGAGTCCGGTCATTTTGAATAAAAAATTACTTTGAAATGTACACAGTTTGAATATCAAGGGAAAAGAAAACACCTTTCATAAATGTTACACCAAGAGGGCAACAATGAAGATCCCTTTGATATCAAGGAGTAAAATTAAAATGCGACCCCTGCAACAAGCTTTCATGGACTGAAAGCCAGTAGCTATGTAGATCTGGGGTAAGTTCTAAAAGTTAACACACACACTTAATATTTTACCTTCAAAATACCAAGAATTTGAATGATCCAGATTAAAATCTTTGGCCTTAACGATATTGTGAATGAATTATTATCATCTACGTATTGATTTCTGCAATAAGCAGTTTCATAGAGATCGTTAACCAATAGTGCTTGCCACAAAGTATTAGTAGACCTTATGTATCTACAAGGCAGTAAATCTATCAATTATTCCTTTACAGCTGTGCTACACAAATTTGAAAACTGTTCACAGCAAAAATGAGCAACAACCAGAACGCCATTGCAGCTCACCGTTCTAGCTTTTGCATGTAGTCGCTTCAGAAAATTGTTTTCTACATGTTTAAATAAGTATTAACATTTTGTAGATTGTAAATCTACAATCTACAAAATCCAAGCCTTTGCTGCAAAGAAAAGAGAAATGTGCAAACAAGACTTTAGATCTAACATTCTTGCAACAAGGTCAGGTTCAAATGACAAGGGTGCTTGGGGAGACCTGAGCATTCCTTTATATTCTACGCTTAGGAGGAGGAAAAGATAAATAGACAATAAGATTAGTATTAAGAAATGATTCCTCCTTCCTGGGTTAATACATGTGTATAATAATATCTCTTGAGATTTTGTAATGTTTATTTACCTTATGGGCTGCGCTCTCATTGTCCGGGAGAGCCACCCTGATGTGGCAGGCAGTGTTATACTTCATAGACAATGTCTACTCCAACCACACCGTCCATAATCCATGCTTCCTTTGCCCCATGCTTGTTCTGAGACTTTGTTTACTCAGTAAACTATACGCATAAGGGCAGGCTGTCTGTCTTCCACCCTGCAGTTTAATTTAGGCTAAGCCTGGATTTTGATTACCACTTGCCCATTGGCCATCCTACACGTTTGTTTAACAATCCTCTACTTGTTCACACATTTGTTAAGCTGCTGGTGATGGCTCTTTGATTGTGTATTTCATATTTTTATTTTGGCAATTAGAACTTCTCCCCAACTACCAGACAAAACTAATTTTTTTCCTCAAAGTAATTTGTTGGCGTGAACAAAAGACAGGCATTTATGCCAAATCAGAGTGGGTATAAGGATTAAATTATATGTATTAAAATCTCTCAGACCATAAAACTGTGAGCTTAAGCAATCTTGCATTAACATGGCTTTGATTTTAGTAGTGATTGCTTTAGCAAACAATACATTTTGTAACTGAATTAACACACACTCTCTCTCTTTCTCATAATACTAGCTATATTTTCAGACCCTGTCCAGTCTAGCAAGGATTGATATCTCCTTTAGTGTACAAGGCTATATCTTGAAACCCTCTGCCAGCATCCCTGAATAGTTTTGCCTTATTCTCTTCATATTAAATCTAAATTTACGTCCTGCCTCTCATTACAATAACAACATTCTTGTCCATATCTGGGCATTTATACTTTATAAAAAAAAAATAATCAATAAACCACTTGTTATGAACATTCATAAAATTGTTGGGTTTTTTTCTGTCTTTTAAACATAGTTTTTAAATAGCGACATTGGCGTAATTTGGGTATCACACTTCATAAATACCTCCAGTTTTTCACTATCTTTGTTCACTGCTTATATTCAATCACAAAATCTCTCTCCTATTTGATACAATTGCCTAATTCTTGTTCAATTGTTCATGATTGTATTGCTACTTTTAGATGAATATTTGTTCTGTCATCGATTTATACATCAAATGGATATATTTATATACATATGTTTGTATATATTCATATATATGTGTATATACGCATATACATAATACGCGTATGTGCGCATCTGTATATAAAATTTCCACTGCATCTATGTATAGGTATAGATGCATATACGAATGCATAAAGCTTTTATGTATGTGTTTGTTATTATTGTGTAACATTATTAGACCTTCGTGAATTTCTAATTTACTTTTATTTTTCCATAACATTTTTCATTTTCATAAGTTTTTTTTTTTTTTTTTCAATTTTTAAAATAATATTCTCTATCATGATTCATCTTCCTCTGTATAATTTTTAGCCTTTTTTTTTCGTTTTTGGATAATTTTTTAAATCTTTATTTTTATTTATTTTTTTATATGCTTAAATTTTTTATTTCTTTACTGCTTAAAACATTTGTTAAATGCACAATTCAAGTGCATATTCTGATTCATTTTATTGTAGTTGCTCCATATTTTTTGGAAAGTGTATTTATGAATTTTTGCAATGAATTTAATTTTGCATCAGAAACTGCCAATTGGAAATGGCAGTTGGGCCTATTTTGATACCATTATGAAGCAAATGTCAATCATTGAATCAATCAATCACTCTCTTTCCCCACATCTCTTTCTCTCCCTCCTTCCTTCAATCAATTCTTCTCCCTCTCTTCATATCTCCACACCTTCTCCTCTCATTTTTTCTTCTTTGTATTCCAATACAAGTGAAAAGTCACAAAGTTAAAGGGTTGTCAAAAGAGTAAGTAAAAATTTTATGGAAAGCTCCAAAAATCTGTATCATTGATAAAATTAAAATTTTGACATAGCTTTATTGTCTATTCAATATCCTGAAAATGTATTTTATTTAAAAACTCTATCTATCTGTCATAGTTCTTGAGACATAGCTTACTTATTTTTACCTTGAAAGCAAAAGAAACCAAAGTTAAAATTAAACTGACACGATATACAATTTCTGACATCTCTCTCTTTTTATGTAAAGCAATTTTACTGACACAGCAATTTAGACCTTTATCCCACATCCTGATCAAATAGGAGATTGGATTAGAAAGAGATGCGCGAAAATGCTTTGACAAGATCTAGCTTTAGCCATACTCTGAAGATTAATTGATTTAGAATTGATGCCAAAACAAAGGATTCTATTTTAATAGTACGGTGCAATTCTAGTTTATATGCTTGGACTAAAAGTAATACAAAAGTGCACAAAATCTAGATCTAGTTTGATCTAATCTATAGGCAGTTCAATATCAATGTCAATACATTAAGTATTTTCAATGAATTGAAGAGGCAATAAGTATATTCACAAATCTTTACCCTGTTCTCACTGTTTCTGATTAACTAGCTTAATAAAATCATTATTATTTCTGGTATTCTATTTCATAGCTAAACAGTCAGTTAATTTATGTTTCTATCAAACACATCATTTCCATTATAAAAATACATTAACATTGTTAAAAAAGGTAAGTCCTCCAGAAAATTAACGTGAGGAGTTTGTGACAGTGCAATCAAAACATTCATATGTTTATGGTAACACTGCAAAAGGCACAATTTATATATATACACATATATGTGAGGCAACTAGAGCAAATCAGTTGCAAGTCCAAATTTAAACAATTCAAATAATGAAAAAAGATATAAAAGCTCATGAAGTTAATTTTTCGCAGGAAAAAACTTACAACCTTATGCCAATTGTCAAAAGATATGCAAGTTTAAAAATTGTACCTTTACTATCTTTTTTAATAAATAGACATCTTTTAAAACCTCTAATGCAAAAGCATCCACAGCGATTGGAGATGATTGGAGTCATATAGGCTCAATGATCAATTAATGTAAAGTTTAGATCTAGATAGATTTCAATGGTGTCTGATAGTTGAATTAAATCCATTTGTATATACAGGCAGAAAATTTAGGGGCCCAGGTACAGATCATTAACAGTGAGTCATGTGTTGTGTTCAAGCTCTGGATTATTTATCTTTACACCAATCACAGGGGATTTTATACACACATAATACAAATTTTATTTATTACTTTTGGTTTATTGATATCCTGAGCAAAGTTGAATTTTAGCAACTCCAAATTTTTGCCCACAACATAATATTATTTTAAAACTGAGAGAAGACTGGGTGTAAATAGTAATTGGCTGCATTTCCTCAACAATAAAATACATGTAGGCCTACCTATAGCCTCTTGTATCATAATACATCATTGTGTTGGTGGAAAAAGAGGTAAATGAGGCATCAATAACCTGGGAACATTTTTGATTGATCAAAAAACTGAAGTCAGATATTGTAGCATCTAAATCAATAGGGCAATATTTATGAGAGGATGAAGCAAGTATAATGCAGCTGAGTTCATGTGGTGCCCTATTTAAGAATCATACCAGTAGTCTTTAAGGACAAGTTCGCAAGTTCGGCACCCATGAATGTGGGGGGGGGG
>BLXT01003760.1:0-10660 GCA_019648995.1 Plakobranchus ocellatus | reverse complement strand
CTTGTCTTGTCTTGTCTGTTGCTAGGTCTAAGTGAGTGAACGTTTTCTTCATTTCTTTATTCAATTTAGACACAAACATAGAATAAGATAAAGTTACTCAAGATTCCCCTTGTAAGGTCTGACTAAAAAAAATTGACCACCTCCCATAAATGTGAAGGTATTCTCCTGGTAAGAATGAGAGTGAGAACAAAAAACAAATTAAAAAAAAAAACTTTCAATAGTGAAATGAAGACACAAGAAAGTGGTAAAGTCCTATTGTGATGATCAGTGAGAGTAACAGAAGTTACAATTTTCCTTAGCGATTCAGACACAATTTCAATGAACTAATCAATTTTTTCCCAACAACTTAAAGGAATCTGTGATGGACTGTGTGTATTAAACGAATAGAACAAGCAAAAAAATAGCAATATAGCAAATACAGCAAGAGAGACTAGAAATACAACCAAAAAACATTTCAATGAAGGATAATACAAATGTTAAGTTCTTATCCTTCAACAAACATAAATCTGTCCCTACAGAAAAGGGCACCTTTTCCAACTTATTATGGCACTATAAACCACAGAAAAAATATCCTCCGCTCTCTCTCCCCTTCTTTTTTCATCCCACACACCTACGCCTTTTTTCTTCCTTTCTTTTTTCTCCAAATGCGCACCTTATCCCCTACATGCCTTTCCAAAGACAATTTCTTAAACATAAAAAAATTGTAACGGAGGATTTGGGATCAAATATGAAAGTGGAGTAAGAAAGTAGGAGCAAAACTTATTGCATTTTGATAAAGTAAACTTCAGATACAATGTTGTCAGTGCATGAGGAAACAGATCAATGACTAGGTAAGACTTTACAATATTTTAAACACATACAAACATTTGTGCTCTCTCTATAAATGTATATCATTGCATAATCAGGAAAAAAAAAGTTCTAGAAGCAAACTGAAGCATTTTTTTAAACTGATGTTATCAACAGCCTGTGATGTCTACAATTCGTGAAGCACAAATGTTGGAAGCAATTATGACACAACAGACTATCAAGGCTGGGACAAATAATACGATCATTTCTCGTGTCTACAGCATCAAGAGTTACATATATTTTTAAGTGCCTTGATGTGTATGGTGTTACAAATGTTTTAATGTGTAAATATGTATGCATGGCTTTCTTCTAGAGCTAGATCTAACAGTTGTAGTACTAGAATGAACAATGAATTTGAAAAAAATTTACAAAGACCCATTTGTAGCTATTCATTAGATCTAGAACAGATATAAATCTTGATCTTGATAGAGATTAGTCTAGATTATTATGAAAAATTGTGTAATAACAAAGAGATTTTTTAAAAGTATGTAACATAGCAAAGATGTAAAAAAAACTTTATTATAGTTAAAATTATACAAACTTTCATAACTTTCACAGGTCTCCTTGGTATCATCACAGTTTTTCAAACGTTCATTGAGAAAATTGGAGACATCGCAAGGTCGTGCCAAAGAATTTATTTCGAAGGCTGCATTGTATGCCTACAATAAAATGAAAATAAAGATAATCATTTTTTTTTTCATTTTAGAGTCAGTGCTGGTATCTTTTTCTTTAAATACCTTGTATGGAACATTTTGGTTTTTTTTTTTTTTTATATATATAGCCAGTCCACAACAAGGTGATCTCAGGCTTTCAGGCCCTCCGTCAGGCCAGGCGCCAATGGCGGGGCTCGAACCTGCAACAGAAGGTTCCCTGCAGATCTCAGGGGGGACTCGCTAGCCACTGTTTCATCGACACGCCTGTATGGAACAGACGTTGTCGTTCCTCCATTCAACCCTATTCTCAGTAAATTGCATAAAAGTTGTTGTTGCTACCCTTACCTATTGCCCGTGACTTAAGACTATCAATAAAAATCATTCCCTGTCCATCTCTACTCCATTTGCCTTCATTCTTTCCAGTGATTGCTAAGTGTTCTAAATGCTTGTGCCGCCAGATGGTCTAAACATCGAGTTGTCTCCCTCTTATGGTTTAAATCAATGATCGTTCAATTTAATTGATGATGGCTCAAGATAAGCCTTTATCGATACCAATATATTGGATTTTCTTCCGTCCATGATATCCTCATCATTCTTTTGATAAACCGCATCACTACTGCTTCTCGTTTTTTCCTTGTTTATTGGCCAATACTCACTGCTATATATAAACAAACCTTTGAAGGGAATCATTTAATGTTCGATCTTTCCAGTCAAATACACAACAGCAACTAGCAGACGACGTACATAGTTATAAGGTGGATGAATGTGTCTACAGGAGATGAAAATTGTTTAAGGGATAGATAGAAATTTCAAAAGTGGCCGTTTAATTTGTCTTCCTTCAACGAATAGATATTATGGACGTGGATGTTTTAGTGATAACAAATGGAAGGATAAAATTCACCGAGTGTGGAAGGTCTCTGGCCGAATTCCGATTCTACAACTTAATATTGAGCAAACCAGTACAAGCATGCCATCTTCGTTTACATTCACAATAATCAATGTGTATGCCTCAACAACACAAAGAAGTGAAAAGTACTCAGAAAAAAAATCATTCTATAGAGATCTGGAAAATACAATTAAAGCGATGGGCAGAGAGACTTTTCTGTTATTAGTAGGTGATTTAAACGTAATTGATGGAAAGCATAGCAATGGAGAAACAAGTATCAAAAAATATTCAAAAGGAAAGAGGGAAATGACAAAAGTAAAACTCTCCTAGAGTTGTATTAAGAAAAAACCTTTTCATAACAAACAGTGCCTTTCCTCATTTCTCAGGGCACATCATGACTTGGGTCGGACAAAGTCGTAACCCTCAATCAAGAAACAAAATACACATAAATATGCAACCAAATCGACTATATTTTTTGTCAAGAAACTCAGGATCATATTCAGGGACATTCTTGCATCAGATCATAAATTTGTTATCACAATCTTTGAATTTAAATGGTGTGAAGTATGGCGCAACAACAAGTCTCCTAACAACTCAAAATTAACGTCACAAACATTGTCAACAAAGTATCAACAGCAACTTGACACACATTTGGTAATATCAAACAAGACCAAAACACGCCAAACGAGATGTGGCAAATTGTAAAACAAGTCATTCAGATATTAGCACAAGAGACTGCCGGCGTCATTTAAAGAACCAAGCCGAACAGAACACCGGACAAACTTATTTCTGAACTATCAACACAAAAAAAAAACAACTCAGGATAAAAATAGACAACACATGAGACGATACTGAAAGATCGAAACTAAATAAAGAAAGAAACAAAGTGCTGTGCTGAATAAAGAAGAGTACAGAGTACAGAATTTAGAAACAAAGAATTAGACAAAACAGCTGAGTAAATTAACAACACAAAGAGTGACGAGGCTATGTTCTCAGCTGTTGAAGCCCTAAATCCCAAAACTTTCAAGACCCCAAAATGGAAGACAACAAAAAAAGGTTTAATAACTAAACCAAAATGACAGTAGCAAATCATTTAAAACGCAAATTCAAGGATGAAATCGTTATAGAGACACTATCATTTCAAGGAATATCAAGACCGCTTAATATGACTATGTTCCAAGAAGAAATCAGACAGGGCATCAACCGTTTGGAGAATAACGAGGCACCAAGAAAAGACCAAATCCAGTTGGAGCTTCTAAAATATGCTTTACCACTTCTGAACAAAATAATCGCAAGTATACTCAAATCCATTTAAATACCAATGGAAAAATCAATGTTCTCCCATAATGCTACATAGGATAAGACCAAATATTGAACAATATCTAGCTAACAGCCAAAGCGGTTTTCGACCTGAATGAAGTACATCTGATGTAGAATGGACCCAAAAATGGGAACATTTACATAAAAATCACTCGTATTGACATACTGCAGCTTTGATACAATCAATAAAGAAATCCTGATGAAAATCCTTGAGGAAATCGTTCAAGAAGACAAACTAAGACTAATCCAATTCTTAGCATCACCAAATCAGCACCAGCACCATAAATAAAGTCTACATATAAGCAACCTTTGTCACCGGTGTCAGCACACCAAAAGACAATGAGTTAATTCGTCCTATTCACAATATACATAGAACAAGCCCTGAAAAAGACAGAAAAGTCATAGGGAATCCCAGGTTACCTTTAGAAGAAATAATTCCTCGGGAGATTGCATAATCAGATGATGTCGATTTCATTGGATCAGACTATGCAAATATGGATGAAATCCAAACAGTTGAAAAAGTTCCATCTAAATGTGAACGTGAACAAAATTCAGCTACAAAATACGAAGCAGAAACAAGGCAGAATGAAAAACAATGGAAAAAAGTGGAGTCTCTAATAGGCAATACAGAGGACATAGAAAGAAGAAAACAACTATCCAACATTGCACTAAATGAACTAAAGACTGTGTGGACAAGCCGTGACAAAATAAATAGAAACACCAAAATCAAACTATACAGTGCTTTCCTAAAGTCTTTCTTGACATACGATTGTGGAACATGGGCAATAACGCAAGCCGAAATGCACATACTAGATGCATTCCACTGAAAACAGCTCTGAAATATTCTACACATACAGTAAGAACAACGATCCCCATCCAGTCCTTTTGTATCAAATAGGTGAAGAAAGACCGCTATCCTTTCACATCATTGAAAGCCGTTGGCACATACTCTGAAGGGATATAGAGATCCAAGCCAACAAAGCTATGCATGCATATTTTAAACATCTGACCCATAGATTTAGAGGAAGGCCTTTCATAACACTGCCTGTAACAATTAGCAAAGAACTCACCCAGGCCTTTTCATACATGAAATTAAAGACAGTTGAGAATTTGCTTAAGACAGGACCATTGGAGACAGTTAACGTAAAAACCATCGGATTTGCTCAGGCATCCAGTTTCGACAAATTCAAAACAAGGGGCAGCTAAGTCAAGTAAAGTATCTTTGGCCATGGCTATTCTTTTCCTTATTTCTCTTATGCATCGCTCATCTGGTGTTATCAAGTTATCTAGATATTTTAATTTTATAACTTGTTTGATATTTGATTTTTTGGCCTTTGCTGACGAGATTGCATTTGGGGGTTAGAGAATTTCTTTGAGCTGACCGTACATTCTGTTTTCTTTACATTCAAAGACAGGCCCATTCTTTTTTTCTCTAAAACTACAGTATTTAAAAGTCTTTGGAGTTGTTCACCAGATTTTGCAATTAAAGCTGTATCATCTGCATGCCTGGGATTATTAAGATTTTCACCATTTATTTTTAAGCCTGAAATATCATCAAGATTTTTCAAGATTTTTCCACGATATAGGTAAAAAAAAAAAAAAAGACCAGGAAATATTACACATCCCTACCTCACACCTCAATTGATGGATTTGAAACCACTATCTTCTCCTTCGATTCTTACAAATGCAGTTTGACTCCATTATAGCTTTCTAATTATTCTCTTATCTTTCACACCAATGTCTAATTTTTCTAGCATATGAAACAGCTTTACATGTTTTATTTTGTCAAAGGCCTCTGAATATTCAATGAAACAGAGATAGAGATTTTTTTGCATTTCTATACACCTTTTCCATAAGCATTGACGAGATGAATATTGCGTTTCTTGTCACTTTATCAGTCAAAAAGCCTAACTATTTTGTGGATGTTTCTGGTCGTAGACTCTTATGCATTCTATGCATCAAAAAACGTAATAGGATTTTTGTAAAATGCCTCATAAAACTGTTTGCTCTATGAAATTCATATTCTGTTGCACATGGTATTTAACGCAATATTATAAAAACAGATTTACAAATATTATCTGAAATTGCACCACTATCATCTAATGGACTAAGAAGTTTTGTGGTCAGATCTATTGATATTGTTTACTTCATTTGCTTTGGAAATGATCATTTGATCAGTTTACAATCAGTTTTAGATGCAGTCATGTCTCAGCCTTCTTCCTGTCCATCTTATTTTGGCATTACATTAAAATTTTACCGTCTGAATATAAATAGCATGCAAGACAAGTAATTGACTTTGATATCTTGGTCAAGGTGCCACATCACATTATTATTATTGTGTGAGCCCATTGTTTTGGGTTTTGGCATCTGAAAAAATAACTGAACAGCATAAGGGTGAGAGAGAGAGAGAGATAGAAAGAGACAAAAAAATTTTTTAGACTCTTAGTGTGTGTGTGTGTGACAATTTCTCTTTGACCAGGCCTAAATCTAGACTCCGAACAGATGGTCCTCTGTGTCAAGCCTTGCATGTAACTTGTAGTATTGAGTCAAATTCTAAATTGGCCTCCATTATGCATATTTTAGTTTAACAAAGGTTTTTTTTTTCTTTGTTCACCTTTTCAGGTCTAGGGATTTTCGGAAGGTTTTCAAAGGTGCAAAAACATTTTTACAGGAATCTATTAGATCATAACGGAGAGGAGATAAGCTTGAGATGCCATTAGAAACTTCCAAAGATATTTTCATACTGGAAAGGAAAGAAATGAGAGTATTTTGTCAGTCAATATTTTTAGCTAACCTTGTTTTTAAAAGGTTGCATATGTAAAGTGACCTAATAAGCTTGGTTATTACGTAAGTAGTATTTTCTGGAAGCTTTGAGCGGTGGTTATAAAAGGATCGTTGAGAGATTGCTAAGAGATAAACCACCATTGTTAGTGAATTTGTAGATCCATAGAATCTTGGACACTTACCTTGCTATTCTGAAATTGGTTTTCATTTAAATCATTAATGTTTCAAACAAAACCTGGAGTTATTTCTTTTATTAAATCTAATTAAAAAGCAGCATTCAGGTAACGCTGTAACTGAATAGCACAAAGCCATTCATGACAATGTAATTGGCTGACTTTTTATTTATCGGCTCAAAACCGAATTTTGTGTGAATCTTGAGTTAGCTACTATTGAAAGATATCTTTTCAATGCCTTTTTTTTTAGTTATTTACAAAAAGTTTTTTGTAGGTTTGGTTCACATATAATGCAAATACAACCAAAAAAAATTTGTATCTCACCTCAACATCATTAAAAGCTATTCTTTAATAGAGGGAGGCCTTATGAGTTTTCTATCTCTTCTTCAATAGTAGGGACCAAGTTGAGCAAACATTTTGAATTTAATCTACACATTTCTCATCAGCAAAACCTCATATATTGAATAATTGGCTTTTCCAATTTTTTTTTCTTTTCCTGAGTTCATCTGTTGAACTATATATCTCATTCATAAAGCTCCTTATGAGCAAAAAAAATATATATAAATAAAATTAAATCAGTATCAAATGCAAAGCTTTCATGATGTGTGCTTTGATCTTCCGAAGCACTAGATCTAGCATACAGCAAATGCTGATGCAAAATCAGGGCAATGTGAAAATGTGGGCATCAGTCTTCCATGAGTTTGGGCTTAGCCAATTTATTTTAGCAACGAAGAATCAACCATGAAACATGTCTTTCACTGATGTCCTTGTGTGAACATTAATAGATCTCAATGATTGTGTAAGAACAGGAAAAAACCCTTTGAAACTAGTCCCATTATGTATGTCCAAATTTTGACTCACTTTATTCCTTACATAATTTTGAACAGTTATACATTGCAAATATGATTATATATATATTGGATCTGATGATGATGTTTCAAAGAAACAATCCAGAAGAGTTTAAATGTAGAATACGGAATTTTAAGGTAAAACTTTATTTTCAGGTTGTGGTAAAGCCCAAAGCACTGAGCAATGATTGTTTCATGTTCCAAAAGTATGTATGGTACTTCCTTTAAAAAAAAACACAAAAAAAAAAAACTTTGCAAATATGTTTCTAAGAATCAAAACCCTCCTACATTGCAAGGATCTCACACTGTTGTCCTATGAAAATCTAAATCTAGATAATGAAAGTATGTGTTTACTATACTAGATATAAACCAACTGGAATTTTTCACATTAAATCTTGGCCTTCAGATCATTGTTTTACTTACAATGACTCACTATCTGAATCACTATTTGTCTGCAACATGCACAAAAATGTGAAAGGCCTGAGTGGTGGCTGAATGCAACTGAAAACGGATCTAGGTATGTACAAAGTTTGTCATCTGACCCATGTAAATCATCTCTACAATCTTCCTGAATGGAATTATCATCAAAGATTAAAGTTGTTGAACCAATGTTTCTAAACTGATTGTGAGTGTGAGAATCAAAAATTCTTGTCTGTAAAATAGTTCTTTTTATGCTTGGGTGATAGCTTGGGTGTTACTGACTTAACATTAATATTTTGGAATTTATGTGAATATGTGATGCAGCGACAACAAATAAAATAGCACTAATATGAATGTTAATCAAGGTGAGTAGCAAATATTAGTTATACCCATGCAAAACGTCTGCAGTCATATAGGACTAAAACATGTAAGAGAAAACACAAGAAAACAAAGATCAAATGAATAAAGCACAGGGGTCTATGCTGAAAACAAATAACTTTCTATAGCAAAAAAAAACAAATTACATTATGAAATTGCATTTAAACAGTTACTAAGACTCCCCGAAAAAAATTCTTACAAATATTCAAATGAATGATTTTCCTGACATAAAGATTTATGCAAAGATTTAATTGTATAGTTACACTCTAAGGTTGTCTCCATATAAAGATCTTCCCAGTTTTTATGATTTTCTACAGGCATAATGTAAAATGAAAGTTTGCAAATTCTGACAGGTTTTGTGAAATTGTCACACATTGTTAATATCAATTTTGATTAAGGGCTCAAGTCAAGGGGATGCGCTATGTGTTTGACAGTACCAAAACAGTGCCTACCTTCATGTGTTTAGCAATGGTGATGATGCAATACAATTGATCAGGCTTCTGTGATCCCTTAATTGCTTTGGCCCGTTTTTCTATCCGTGCAATCCAGTCAAGATACTTTTGGCTGCTCTTTTCGAGTGAACACTCTTCTACAATCCTTTTCAATTCTTTATCGTCTATATCTTAACAGCCAGAGAAAACATTACAAATGTAAATGAAAAATACAGAAAAAATATTTTGTCTCCATTTTTTTGGATTTTAATGATAAGAAAACTTATTACCAGTTCTGATGAATTTAGTACGAAAATGTCCACTTTGGGCAAGAGGAATTGTACAAAAATCTTTCTTAAAGAATGAAAGCTAATATTTTGTCACAAACGAAAGATCTTTTAAAATACAAGGGCAGGCGGAAAAGTAATGCAATTTTGCTTGTAACTTTATTATTTTTACAGAGATTCCATAGTGAAATGTACCAAAAGAAAGTTAATATTTTAGCTATGCAATGCATGCCTTATTTCTTGATTTAGCCCATCTTGCTATTGATGCACAGCTGCCAATACCAACAAGTTTACGCATGCCATGAAATGGGAAATTAATTTTTCTTAAAAAGTCTTCAGACTGTCAGCTTGTGTGAGTCATTTTCATGCTGCAATACTGCAATTTTTCTAATTTGCACACATCAGAGCCTGACCCTCAGCTTTTGCAAAGTCAAAACAAATTCACTGTCTTGCCTTATTTCAAAAATTCAGGATGAATTACATCTTTGGAGTCTCAGAAAACTGTGAGCAGAACTTTTCCAGTGGAGGCTACAACTTTTAAATTCTTGGGAGATTTCTTCCATTGTTTGATATTTGCTCTCTGGGTCGTAGTGGTGCACCGATGATTCATCTTTGATGATAATCTGCTGAATGAGTGTTTCACCTCTTCTTCATATTGTTAGAAGAGATTGGCACACATTGTCTAACTTTGCACTTTCATTTCATCAGTCAAGATTTGTGGGACTCATCTTGCAGACACTTTCCTATACCCCAGAATATGTGATGATATGGTGTACTCTTTCTTTTGAAATTCCCACCTTTCTTGCAATATGAGTTTGCTTGACCTATCAATCATCCAAAATCATCTTCCTCATAATTGCTTGATTGGTTGTATTTGAGGCATCTGAGACCAAAACTAATGCTTCAATCATGCAATTGTGTACCTGTCGAATCTTCTCCTTTCCCATCTCTAAACAGTAGAATAGTTGACACAAGCTTTTCTATATACAAATTTCATTCTTCAATATATTTGCTAGGGTGAGCAGCCTTCAACAAAAAGAAATATATTTAAATTAAAGGTGTTTAGAGGATGCCATTTTCTCAGGTTTTTTTGACACAAGTCACCTATTATGTATTGTGATACATGAGACTTTGCCGTCCCATGAAATCACAAGGATGTGAAATTTTATAACACTAAAGGCATTTGATTTGAGAGTATAACATGCCAAATATCAACTTTCTTAAATAATCTGAAAAAAGTTACAGTCGAAATTGCATTGTTTTTCAGCCTGCCCTGCTATTATATGTGAAGACTGAAGAGCAAAAAGGTTATTTTTCAGTCATAATATAACATTACTCTGAATGAATACTTAATTATTTGCATTGAAAATGTAAAGTTATTTAGGAAGTCATTTCTATGAGTTCTGATGTAGGTCTGGTCACATTTAAAATAGTTGCATCTTTTTGTTACATCTTACCCTTTTTCAAAAACACGTGTTTCAAGTATTTGGTAGTGTAGTATCACAACAAAAAGAGATATTTTACGTAAAAAAATCACCTAGGGAAAAAAAGTCTTCATGCTTGCCAAAGATCATTAAACGCAGACTTTAATTAGTATCAAAACCTTGCAAGAAACTCCCAAAGAAAATCTGGAT
>BLXT01003759.1:2188-12456 GCA_019648995.1 Plakobranchus ocellatus | reverse complement strand
ACACACACAAATACTGAACTCCCACAATCAACTAAGCTAAAGGATCTTGATGAAGCTAAAGTGGTGTTGAGAAAGGAAAGAATGCAACCAAAAACTTATTTTAACAAAACAAAGACCAGCAATACGAAGTGTTTGTAAAAATCTTTCGCACTTCAGGCTACATCAGAAGACCAGCAATGTCTTTTTGCTCAAGATGTCAATTTCCTTTAATGATGGAACTCTCTACTTCACCTTCATTTTTTTAAAACTTTCTAACTTGTCATTACTATTTTTTTTTCCAGACGAAGCCTTTACAGCCAAGACTGTTACAACTACATACACTGTGTCTTTCCATTTGATTGAAAATTTCACTTCAAATGCTTCTGATTTCAAAACTATTGTTGTGACAACCATCTCAATGGGATTGGTCTCAAGAACATACTATGAACAGTTCATAAAACAATCTATTGCACACAACAATGATGATATGGCTATTCCAACAACATTAGACTTAGGAGACTCACATTAAATCAAAGAAATGTACAATTCTAAATTCTTGTATGTAATTTTTTTTTTAATGATAAAAACGCAGTCACAAGGTTAAAGATTTTGATTTCTATAAAACATATAGAACAACAAAGTAAAACAAAATAACAAAATTGTTAAAACAGGCGCAGAAACAATGAAGTGACAGTGGAAAATGACTACGAACTTCACCACAGCTCAGGAAACTAGAGAATAAATGAGTAAAAAAAAAAAGTGTGTCCCATGCTTAATCAAAGTATCGGGGAACCAGGAGTAGGGTCCTGACTGTTCTTGGCATACGGCATTATGAGGTAGTTTGCCATTGCTTTCCTCGCCGCCTTTACTTTCGCCGGGTCTTAAAAGACCTAGCTACCCATTTAGAGCTGGGTGGACACAGGGGAGCAATGGAAAATTGACTTGGTCTGGACAGGGATTCGAACCCCGGACCTCTTACTTGATAGCCAACCGCCCTACCAGATGAGCTACCGCTCCACCCATAAATGAGTAGAGTAAACAAAAAAAAAAAAATTAAGGTGACAAAAACAAGCAGGGGAAAATGGATTCGATGGCATCCACTACAGACAGCAAATGAAGTCAAACACTAGATGGCTTCCCTTAACATTCAGATTTTAAAAATTAATAATTTCAATATAACAGAAAAATTTAGAATTCAGAGAATTGCTTCCATAATTATAAACCCTTGTTCCTGCCCCAAAACATCTAATTTTTTGGCTCCACTATCCATAATAATAATTTTAGCTAAACCTAAAAGGAAAAGGAGGAGGAGGAGAAGGAAAAAAAGGGAGTCAAGAAGAGCCATGATAATAATTAAATCAACAAAATAAACAATGCAAAGATTTCAAATTTGAAAAGAGAAAAAAAAAAAACAACTAACAATGCAACTTAATGAAACACATTTCACATACAATCATATCTGTGCAAATTTTTAGAATAATTTTGATAATTACAAAACGCCTGACATAACATTGTCTTTCTTCTATGCCTAATTCACACCGACAGTGTTCTATTCTTTTCATATCTCCACATACTATAAGGATAAAAAAAGCAATCTATGCCTGAAAATCTATCAACAAGCAGAAAGGCTGGATAGTCCCTGAGCTTTGTAGAGGTAAAAATCAAAAACTTTTGGAAGGTGAGAAGAAAAGACATCGACAGTGATGAAAGAAGAGCCGCTTTGCGAAACTCTGGACTGAATACAGCACCAAAAGATGGAGAAGTTTATTAATTGTGTGAGATTGTGTGAAGGTTTTCTGGAGCTTAGTAACAACATAACATGGAGTTATCATTATTAACTAATATAGAGTAATCTGGGGCAGTTCTACATAGGTTTCCATTTGAATGTATAACATAATTTTACGGAGACTAGAGAATCAAGTACTCAAGGAGTTCAATCCTGTTACATTTTTTTTTGGGGGGGGGGGTTGATTCAGACATCTTCAAAGAGTAATTATCAGTTTATGTTTACGCTCCTTAGACCAAGACAAAAAAATCTTTTGAACATCCAAAACTTCAGAGGCTAAAGGGTGATCCATTATTGGGAAGAATGCACAGTACTCAGGGGGGGGGGGGGGGCTCTTGATTCGTGTTCCATGGCATACAACATGGTGTGGTAGTTTCTGTTGCTTTCTTTATAGCCTTTAAGATACCTAGCTACCTTATTGAAGCTAGGTGGGCATACAGAGAAACACTAACATTTGTTGGTTTGGACTTTAGGAAAAAAAAGAGCAGATTATATACTTTTTAATTTTAAAAAATGTTATGCCTCACATCAAAATATTATGCTTTCATTCTGAACATAATAACATGTACATACCTGATGGTTTTAAAGCTTGTATTAAAATTGCACTTTCAACTTCTAGTTTTCAACAAAAGACCCATACTTTGAATGTATCGAAGTATACATTATGAAATTATACCTTTTTCTTTATATTGATTAGAAAATTTTCTTGGGAAAAAAAATATTGTTTGAAGGAGACACTTGTCCTCCAAATTGAAGTGCAGTTACTGGAAATATCCGTTTCATAGTTTGTCTTTTGCAATTAAAAAAAGGAGAAAATTGCAATTTTCATTTCACATAAAATGTAAAATTCACAATTTTTTTTAATAATTGTACCAATACTGTATTTCTTCTTACATCCATGAATCGCAGTTTGAAACAAACCAAAACTTATGCTCTAAACCTAGTTATGAATTTAGGCACATCTGCTTAGATTTTGAGAGTAAAAACAAAACAAGAATGCCATACCTTCAATTTTTTGGTATTGTTTTTTTTTTTAATTATGCTCATATGTTATTTTTTTTTTTATTTAAACTACTTTTTCTTTCTCTGCGAGATTATTTTATTATGATTTTTTTTTCTCCTTTTAATGAGCAATTTCACTAAAAATTAGCATATTTAAACCAAAGACAATCAAATTCGACTTTTAAGATTATTATGCACATTAAGACAAAAGGTTTATATGAGATTAAGTCAAATCCATTTTCTAATTTTAAATGAAACATAGTTGAACCAAAATTTCAGAAGGTCAAGATTCATTCTATTTTTAAACATGACAAATTTTCCATCAACAATTATACAGACTGTATAACATCTGCCTCAGAAAAACAAATATTTTTCCTCCTTGGCACAAAATTAGATGTACCTCTTGAAAAAACAAGGGCTAAGAGGAATCTTTAATAAGCTTCTCAAAATTATTAAAATGCACACAATTTTTTTTAAAAACATAAACCTAAATAAAGTGTGCAGTTTCAATCATTCAGCTTACAATTGTTTAAGAAAATCATAGAGAACATTCTCAATAGTCTCAAATAATGCAAGACACTGCCAGGCATCTCTGAGCCTGGTGTGAGAGTTTGGGTGTGCAAGGTTGAGCTTTATTGTAGCTGTACCTACATGTGTACTAAGTAAAATGTACATAAGAGTTCATTTAGCTTCTGGGTGCTTTCAACATTTTTTAAACCCCCACAAAATAAGACATCATTTTTATTTCTCCTTCTTCGAGCAACTATTTTGCATCTTATGAATTTTTTAAACCCCCATAAAATAAGACATCATTTTTATTTCTCCTTCTTAGAGCAACTATTTTGCATCTTATGAATTTTTTAAACCCCCACAAAATAAGACATCATTTTTATTTCTCCTTCTTCGAGCAACTATTTTGCATCTTATGAAACTCAAAATAAACAATCACAACATTAGCACAGTTTTGATTTTGAGGAGACAAAACAAGTTAAATTCAATGATTTCACAAATGTAAACAGCGAAATAGGAGAACTACAAGATTGAAACAAAAAATAAAAAACTATTTTTCAATATTATTTTGATTGCAATCAGGAATAAAATTGATTTAAAATTCATATTGTGAACGAGAAATGTGTGTGTACATTAGGACAAAAAAATAAATTGATTAGTATATAATTAAGCAGTGATATCAAAAGAATACTTCAAGAGGAAATTTTGATTTGAGGGGGGGAAAATAGGGGCTTCAGGTGGGCACGGAATACAAAGAGAAATATACTAAACTGAATAGATTGATTTACTCTCAAATGGTGAGAAATTGTTATCACCTTGATCCAGTTGCAAGAATTTTCATTTTGTACGAAGAATTATAAATATTCGAAAATCTGTATAAAAAGATTCAAAGTAAAGTGGAAGAAGCACTTAAGTCAACCTATAATATCAGTATGTTCAACACAAGTTGATCTCAAGCCTTCCGGCCAGCAAAATCCCTTGTCTACCATGTCTAGATTTAATATAAATCTTGATCTATCTACTTAAAACTTAATCTAGATCTTCGTCTACATCATCTGGACTAGCTATGTGAGAGAGGAGAAGGATTCCGAAATGTGCAGCTTCAAAGTGATCAATAACAAACTTTGAAGGGCCAGGAAAATTACGTAAGCAACAAAACCTCTAAACGTGAGCTTGTGGCCAAACTACACTCTTGTTTCTCTTGTTTTGGGTTTCGGGCTGTCACCTAGTCTTGAAATACTAATTGCCCTCCACAAAACAAGACAATACTCCTTATGCATCTTTCTGCTCGCTACTCTTTATCTCCACCTCACATGCCTGTGCTATGCACTCTAATAATATTTTGATTGTTTTGAGTACTGCCGAAAAAAAAACAGACAGGGGTTTTACATAGGATATTTTCAATAGTATAAAATGATAATATGAAATTATAGTCACTACAAAAAAAAATTAATGAACAAAATATTAATCAATATAACTACAAAAGTTTACAAAACAAATAATCTATGAAATAATGCTTGTTTTATAAAAGTTCAGGGGCATAACAAGTGAACAAAAAAACTACAATTGCGGAAATGGGTAAAAAATTGCAACAACTGACTTGAAGGTTCATCATGTAAAATTCAAATAATAATAATAATAATAATAATATGGCTTACCAATTGACTCAGTTTTAAAGTTTTCTTCAAATAAATTCTTGACTAGATATACTAGATATAAAAATTAAGCACCTCAATGTGACTAAATTTTTGACTCTCATGAATGAGCCCAGTCTCAAAAATAACTCCCAAATGCGGAAGATAAGGGGAACAAATATAGAGGTATGTAGTGAATTAGGTTGGCTATTCCGCAATGTCACCTTGTATTTTCGTAGCAATTTCTTATCTATACCATCAGCTTTCACAGGGAAAATCATCATAGTACCACTCAACGAGTAGCTATTGATCCAAAATGTTCTCGTTAAGTCTTTTGTTTCAAAACAGTCTTTGCGAAAAATGTTCTTCAAGACCACAGAAAAGTAAAAGCTAAATTGGGAAAATGTGTGGAGGGAGGGTTAGGAGGCAGAGGAAGATAGAATATTGTTTAGTTGTAAGTGTTGTGCGACAAAGCAACATTTATTCCTGTGAGAGACCTTAGGTCTCATAAACATGCAGAGTCATCCATCTACTGATAAATATCCAAATATCCAATATTGCAGAAGACTAAACAGCAGCCTCGAAGCTACCCACTTATCAATACAAGATACTGGAATATACAAGAAATCTTAATCAGAGTGTTCTAATCACTGAGCTTTGATGGTTATTATAGGATGCATCTTCATCTACTTATAATCACTTGATCAGCATATGCATTACAAAATATCATTTTTTTTCTAAGTCACCAGCAATAATTTTGCTTGATGCATGCTCAAAATAAAAGCATGTCAGATAAAATCATTCTAGTTCTAGTGCTAAAACACTAGTGACTAAAGGATCTAGTTTTTGGGTATATGAGAACTATCTTGAGTATCTGTCACAAAGGACTAGAACATTCATCATTTTAATGTATTTTAAAGGGGTTTACGTCTCAAGGGGGATAGATATCTAACACATCGACAGCTATTTCCAAGAAACAGATGTGCTGCTATGTTTAGAATGTACAATGACCAATCATAAATCACAGCTTTCCTCCCCACCGCCATCGTCTTCCCCAGCTCCATCCAAATGAAGTTCCCTGAGGCCTGGCAGAGTCTCACTGCTGCTGTTTGCTGTGGAATGAGTAGAGGAATTATCAGGGTCTAGAGAGGCCAGGACAACCTCAACATCCATCGACGTCGGCCGAGAGCCAGGAGAAAAGGGTGACGATTCAGAGAAGAAAAACTCTGACACCCTTTCATGATCCCGTTCACTCACATTTGACTTCAGGCAATTGTTATCCCCTCCTGAATTGTCTGCCCCTAGATACTGGTTGCTATCCTGGCCAGGCGACTGTTTTTTGTCGCCACGGCCCTCCACCAGCCGCTCCTTGCCCGCATGAGATTGATGGGATGAAGAGGATGATGTAGAAGATGAGGATTTATGCCTTTTCTCTTTCGCTCGCGGAGAACGTGAGCTGTCCTTATCATTCTTGGAGGCCTTGGGAGTTTTTGAGGTGGGTGAGAGTGACGAGTGGAAGTGTTTGCTGTGTCTCTCTGGGGTGTGCAGTTTAGGACTCTGCTGTGGCGATGATGACAGCCGACTCTGCCGATGCTTCACTTCAGAAACAGGAGAGTTAAGTAACCCTTGATCCCAGTGGGAAGATTGCCTCTCTCCTTCCTGACTCAGTGCAGCAGATGTAGAGGCAACTGGTGAACTGCCTCCCTTGTCACCTACATACAAGGAAGCTGATGATGATGGTACGAAAGGGTGTCTAGATTCCTCATATATATGGGAGGAGTGTGGAGAATTAGGAACAAAGCTGTGCGATAAAAGCATGTCTCTGAATTGACCAGACGAACGTGTTAGTGACTCCACGCACAATGAGAGGCGGTCTTGGTGTCGCTTGGATGAACTAGAGGCGTGGACAAGGTCTCGAACTGCTCGGAACATCTGGATGATTGCAGAGGAGATACTCACAGACAGTCCTGGGGGAGAGACAGAAATACACATCAAATAGGATCATCTTCCTTCATGGCATGATAAACCAGCTTCTCCGAAACTAAATCTTAACAAGTTACCAATACAGTTCTTACTCTGCTCATTATTATATAAAACATTCCCAAGAGACCCACTGATGTACATCAAGTCCAAATCTGAAATACCTCTTCCAATTTTCCCAGTATTCAAAACATTTCACAGATTACTCTAGCAGTTGGAATCAAGCTGAATTTATTGTTTATGGTTAGGTATAGTATTACCCAGATCATTAAAATTCCTTATAGACGCAATGGGTGGACACTCTCTATTCCATGTGGACGCACTAATTTGTGCGGTTTTTTTTTATTTTATAAACTCATCATATTAGAATGCGAAACTCTGAGGTAACAGCAGCGGTGGTCTGCGTCCTAAAGGGGTGTAAAACCCTTGTAACCAAATCAGTTACCTGCATCCTAAAAGGTTGCATTTTGTGCATTTTGTTCATAACCGGAAAGGGGTTTGGCACCCTGAAAAGGTTAATCTTTTATCAATATTATTTTGAGTAATATTCTTTACAGTAAAATTACCATTGTTTTTCATGTGCGTTATATGCACATATATACATGAAGAGAGAGAAGGTTTGGTTCAGCTTTTGTGCATATTGTTTATATATTTGTCCATAACAAGGTAATCTAAGACTTTCAGGCCTCTGTCATGACAAAGCACAACATAAAGGTTCCTCAGATGGTGGTTGTGGCAAAATGACTAGTAAGAGAGGCTTAGAGGAAGAGAGTGATATAGACATAAAGTGAGAGAGAGTGAGAGAGACAAGGGAAGATGATAAATAGGAGGGAGAAATATATTTTAATTTCAGAGAAAATAGAGGAAGAATGATAGCAGGCAACAACAAAAAAAAGAAATGTGCGTTCAAAGGCTTACCCAAACTTGCCCTATACATTTCCGAGGCCCGTTCAGTAAGCTGAGCTGGAGATCCAATAAAACTGTCTTCTGTAGCAAAGGCAAGCAGAGCCGCACTGGCTGCTATGACTGGATCACAGAAACTCACAACTCGTCGCAGTAGTGACTCTGACGGGGAGCGCTTGAAGCTTTTGATGCTGGTGACCAGACAGGAAACAGTTGAGGTAATGGCCTTCACACATAACTTGAATTGGTCCTGGAGGGTTCAATAAATGGAGAATTTTTATACTTTTTTTTTGTCCAGCACATTGAGTTACATATAATGATTACTAAACACTCTCTGTCGCCCAGGAGTTTTTATGGTTGTACACAGCCATTATTGTTATTTGCACATAGTATCATGGTCTTTTCTTTAACAGCTCATAACTTTGTAACTATAGCAAAAGATAACTCTTACAAATAACTATAGCAAAAGATAACTCTAACAAATAACTATAGCTCAAGATAACCCTAACAAATAGCTATAGCAAAAGATATATCTAACGAAGTACATGACAAATTGAAGGAAATTGGCGACGCATAAGTTATTTCTGTTTCCCCTCATCGTAAATTTGTAGTTTTGCTGTTGATTAGTGAGCTGCATTTTTCAGCTTAGGATACAAACCAGAAATCACGTTGAACCGCGTTTCGCGGCTTAAGGAACAGAAAGTATTAAAAAGCCTAGGTAACCACAAAATCATGTCAAATAAAATGCACCATGAAAAAGGAGTTTATCTTTGAAAGATAGTTCTGATGCTTGGTAATCAAATAATACGAAACACTAGCAAACACACCTCTAACCCAAAATCAAATGATGTGAAGAAATGATAAACATAGGCTACCTCAATCCCTAGTAATCTAATATCAGAATCATAATAATCAAACAATATAACCCAAGAACTCTATTAATATGAAAAAATGGTTCACATTTCACTTGCAAAACAATATGAAAAAAAAAGATACATAGGCTACCTCAATTCCTAGTATAAGATAACAGATCCTAGTAAAATTAGTTCCCTAACCCATGTCAATCAGAAAATAGAAAACGCTAGCTAATACGCCCATAGTCGCGAATAATCAAATTATATCAACTGGTATCAAAACCAACAACCTTTGAAAAAAATCTATAATTGGATGCTGAAAACACTCAGTTTGTCTAAACTGCTAAATCTGAAAATAAAAGATCTTTGCTTCCTTTAGGTATGGCTGGTTTGGTTGAAAATCAAAGAGGATTATATTAGAATTGGATTGATTGTTGACTGAAGAAAAGTAAGCACCACCTGTCAAGCCCAGCTTTTGATAACACCTCTCCACCACTTCAGGTATCAAACTGAACGTTAAGAGTTCATGGTGGAATAAAAATATTTTTTAATTTTTAGCTGACAGGTGCAAACAGAAATTTGTTTCAAGTGCTTGTCAGCTTATATTAGCTTAAGATCAGATAACTTTTTCTTAAGGTTTTTAAAGTTTGCAAACAAAAAATAAGTGGGAAAAAAGGGTGATGACGTATGTTTAAAATTCATTCACCTGATCATACGTGTCTTGTACCTCCTCTGCTGCACGTCTGCAAACCTCTGTCATGATGCTCAGAGACTTTGTCAAAGCTGAACACAAATCCACCTAGGCATTGGAAGGTGTAATGATAATAATAATAATAATAATAATAATAATGATAATAATAATTGTATCAGGAGCAAATGAGAGGAAAAAATCAACAGCTAAAAAAAAAACCAATAGCAGACAAAGCAAAAAATTTTAAATTTAGGAAATTCAATACAGCAGGTTTCAAATAAAGCACAGCGTCACATTTTCTCCAGTATCTTGCGACTTAGTTGTGAGCTGCGAGCCGGGCTCATAAAAAGGTCCAGAGGACTTAGGAGAGTTAAGCTTAGTTAAGCAGGTCACACCTGCTGCCGTCAATCAAGCACCTTGCAATGGGATCCCGGTGCATCGTGCATACAGGCACATGTTAACGACGAAACTAACAATAAAACTGAAAATCCGCTTTCTTTACATCAATTTATTGCTAAAACTACTCAGAGTACAAACATAGTTCTTCCACTCATTTTTATCTTCTGAATTTGATCTTCACAACGATATATAATTGGTGTTTCGGTAAAAAATTGTGTAAGTCTCATTTACAAGTTAAAGTAACCTATAAATAATCATGATTTTACACTTTAAATTCATACAGCTCTTATTTAACTGTCTTTTTCAAAAAATCGACCCTTGCGATGTTAAAAACGTTTTTTCTGTTTGAATGTATAGATATTTGTATTTTATCAGAAATAAGTTTCATCGCGTTAAGAAAAAGTTAATTGTGTGAAATTGCTGTTTATACTTTATTTCTGTTTGATTTAGGATAACTCAATACGGAGCATTCCTTTGAGAGCCACACACATTGTGTGCAAGGACTATGTCGAATTTGTCATAAGATTTGT
>BLXT01003757.1:730452-747347 GCA_019648995.1 Plakobranchus ocellatus | reverse complement strand
AATACACCAAATTAAATGGTTTTTCAAGCTAAGCAGCGCAATTAAAAATAATTTGCTCATGTCATTATGAAAATTTGTTTTGGCTTATCTATTTACATGCTTTTTTAAATAGACTAAAAAAATTCTAGCCTACAGGATTTTTATTTTTAAACACTTTTAGGCACAGGCTGGGATGGTTTTAAAAAATTTTCACTTTTATTCAAAACATGTTCAAACTTATGTTAACTCATTTGCGGCTGAGGGTTTGGTAATTATTTGAGCGCTCGTGGCTGAGCTTGTTGGGGTATTTTCCAAAAATTGTAAAAAAAAAAGAGTATTTGAGCTATATTAATAAAATCTGGACTGATTCAAGACAAAAACAAACTTGTTGAAATAAAATAAACCATTAAGACAAATCAAAAATATTGATTTTTATGTAGTTTTTGTTGAAACAGCACACATTTTGGTTTTTCGAAAAATTTTGGAAATTGTGATGTAAGCTGAAATAAAATTCATTTAAAAAAAAAAAATGTCCTTTCTGTTGATTTTATTGGTTTTTGAGAATGCTTGAGAGGTGTGAGTAGAAAAAAAAACTTTAATTTACCTTAAATATAAAAAATGTTCGTTCTTGCTTCTTTCTTTTGCTTGTTAGAAGCAGTGATTCTTAGATCTAGTTTCATTTCAGACCTATCTGAGAGTAGTGTCCCTTTTCAGTCATCAACAAAAAATGCGATGTCCAAATGGTACGCTTGTCCCTCTGCTATTGCTTCTGCTAGCACTAAGTAGAGTTACTGTTACTATCACTACTCTAGCTACTACCACTTCTGCTCCTACTATGACTACTATTGCTGCTGCTAATCCTACTGCTATTACTTCCACAACTACTGAGTAGCATTACCACTACTATCACTGCTATTTCTTCAGCATCTCCAACTACTACCACTATTATTTCTACCTTTCCTCATAGTAGTAGTTCCACTACTTGTAATATCAGAGGCCTTGAAAAGGCCCAGTAAATAAAAATTGGGAGTGAGCATTGTTGGATTCAATGATTTCAACATTAACACCTGGTTTTAGGGCAAGCTTTTATAATTCACTCGACATTGAATTTTTTAATTGTTTAACCTAGGATTGATAAGCATTTTTATAATTATTGTCTCACTGAAGGCAGTAGCTCCTTTTTTTAAAAAAAGTAGCTTTGAGGGGGGAAAATTACCAACCCAACTACATGTTTTTGATAAAATACTTGGTTGAGAATATTGTCAATATCACAAGATAATATTAATTCCTATGCAAATTATGATAGAACCATTTTAAATGAAGGACTGAGATGTCTCAGAGTTGAAGTTTTATTTTAGAATTCCATATATGCATAGAGAAGTGTGTTTAATTTAATTTTGTTTAAATCCTACCTGCTTTGAAAAAAAAATTTAATGATCACAATTCATATGCTGTTTATACATCTTACAGAAAACAAGAGTGAGGGCGACCAGTACAATCATCAAGATGGACACACTTCCAAAACAATTCCTGTCCTCTCTGAGAATTCTCTTTGATATTTTAGATGAAAACCGAACAGGACTTATTCGTCTACAGGATATAGAAAGTCGCTGGAGTGATGATGGTGTTCGAGGCCTGCCCCCAGGTGTAGTGGATGGGTTGAGGAAAGTCACGCCTCCCAATGGTTTGCTAAGTTTTGATCGCTTTGTTGCTGGGCTTAAGTTGGTCCTCGTGAAAAAAAGAGACAGTACAGACATCAGGAAACCATTAGCTTCCAAAGAGAATCAGTTTTTCTCCTCTCAGGCAAATGAAAAAGTCTTGCAGAATCAAAGATTTCAGACATATCATGACCCAAACAAGCAGAATTATGAAATCCGTGATTACCAAAGTAGCAACAATAAAAGCGCAAAAGATGATTATCATGCAAGCCAGCACAGACTAGGGGAGCGAGTTGCAGCTGCTGCTAAACGATTCGATCAGCAGCGCCATCACAGCGATTCCCATGATGGACACACAAATATGCCCTCTCCTATCAATCCCACTACAGGTTTTCATCAGGCGACCAATAGAGATGGTGATGTTCCCATGTACAGAAATAGCACAGAAAGCCAGCAGCACCAACAACAGATCAAAACTGGAAAAAGTGTTGCACAATTTCGTGGTCCTCTTGCACGAGATCATGATCAGCCTGACCGGCCGCCAACCCTACCTCCGAGATTGGACAGACCACTGAGAGTCAGTCTTCAGCAGAGTAGGATGCGAAAGTCCCAGTCAGGGCCAGACCTTTCCTCTCAGCCTCACTCACCTCCAGCTGTCCCTCCTCGACAAGGGAACAGCCAAGTCCTTGCCGACCTGAAGAACTGGCAGGCTGCATGGCCATCAGGCTCACAAAGCTCCCAGCCAAATCTGAGGATGGCAAGGAGAGGTGGTAGCGCTAGTCCTACGAACAGAAGTCCTCATCACGATGATGCAATTTATGGTACGGATGTAATTTTTGGTAAAAAGCAGATTGTATTACATTAGTTGCACTGATGATTGAAAGCTTAACAGTTAAGGTATACATCAGTGATCTCGATTAGCTAACTGATCTTAGTTATCTAAGATATCTTTGCTGTTTGAGAAAAAACTGAAATCTGCCTTGTAAAAGAAATGGACTGTTTGTCCTTTTGGGAAAGGTTTTTAGGCATTAATTTTGAGATAATGTTCTCCATCATGAAGTTTATCTTTCTGAATTTGAAAATCTTTTGGAGAAGAGGGTCTGTATTTTGTCCTTTTTTTTCAACTGTCAATGCCTTATATTTTCACCTTAACGTTGGATTTTTCCTGCCTCCAAAATTTACAAGTGGACTTTCATAAAAAATCTTGAATAGGCTTGATGCATTGTGTAATCTGTATTTGAAAATTGTTTTTAAAAATTGGAAATTCGGAAACTAAGAAGATGAGGAACAAAATAAATTGTATATATTGAAATACATGGAGCGTGTTGACTGTAAACCATTTTCGTTTAATATTTACCAGCTAATCTTGATGATTTGCGGGCAAAGACATCACGCCAGCCACCAGTGCGAGCCAGTCAAAAGCAATTGCCACAGCCTCAACAACCACTACAGCAGACCTCTACCACAGGACAGGCAGGCCCCCAGAGGGCAACTGTGAGACGTCATGGTTCAGGAAGGAGACATACATTATCTAACGGGATAGATCAGAACATGGTGAGCTTTTGCCTGTTTTTTTTACAGAGATATACTTTATTCTGTACAAATATGCCATTAAATTGAGTTTGTCATGATTAGTTTTCTCAACTTGCAATTAAACTTGAATTGATAGCCTTGTTTTTAATTATTGTTATAAATTTTCGCTAATTTTTTGTTTAATCATACATATTACACAAGTCTCTTGAACATCAAATTATGCTTCAAAGAACCATGTGATTTTTAGACCAGTTCGAATGAATCAAAAGTTTTATTCACATTTAGAATAGTTTTGATCATTGGTGTATTCTCTGTCGTCATTTGCATGCATTTTGCAGTTGTGAAAACACAACTATTTTTTTATCAGTTTGGCAACAAGCAAAATGAAGTCACAAAAAACCTCATTATAAGTGATCTAAATAAGGTGCACTTTAAGTGCTTTACTGCATAAGTTATTATTTGTATCTTCCAACTCATTGGGACTGGTTTCAAGAGGTGTAATTATTTTCACTTTTCAATCATTTTGTTCTTTACTCATCTAACCTTTTTTTTTAAATCTCCATAACACCACAAGCTGCGGAGGATGAAGCAGTTGGAGGAAGAGACGTCCATCTTACATGCAGGGATGGCTATGTTGGACTCAGCCCGGGATTGGTACAAGAAACAGTTAGCCGCGGTTGCTGACAAGCAGGCCATGTTGGGGAAAGTATCTTACAATGTGAGCTGTGTGAAAATTCATTATATGTTTTTTTTGTTGTTGTTGTTTTTTTTGGTTTAGATAATTGTGTTTGTTCATGAAGATGAACCCAAGAGTCCCTTTTTTTTATCTTTTTTTTTTTTTGTTTGTTTTTTTAAACTAGCTGTAAAAGTAGGCCTGCAAGGTAAATTTTTTGTTTTCAATGTAAATATCGGCCAATATTGCTTTACTTGATACCTGTTTGATATAACTCTTTGAGCCAAGCTGACTTTTGTTTATATGTTAGCAGCCAGAGGCTGAGCCATGCAATAGCGTGATATATAGCAGAAAAGAAAAAAAAAAAAAACCTCAAATTTTTCTTCCGGTAAATAAAAAAACAGTTAAAAGATTTAATTAGTCTTTGTATAGTGCTGACTGGCTTGAGCAAAAGTAAGATTGTAAAGTTGAGATGAAATAGACCGATACACTTCTTAATATAAATAACTTTCCATGGACTTGTTTTGCTTTTTCGCACATTGAAATTGCTCTTTTAAGCCTCTGTATCGTTAGATCTTCATTTCATTATGTCATATTTTGTTGAGACAGTGGACAGCTAACAGGGATTCTTCTGTCACAGGTTTGAAACCCACTACTGGTGCTCTGGCCTGACAGAGGGCCTGAAAGCTTACACAAAAACCCAACCCTCTCCATTTAATTTAAGTGGTAACCGAAACTGGTGATAACCATGACATCAGTTTATTTGATGTTGCTGTTCAAGATCATTATGCATTTCAAAGGAAGGCAATTTTGAATTAAAATGTTGAGAAAGAAAATGAAATATTAGTAAAGTAAACCCTAAATTCAAGCAAGGTAACTCTAAATATTGATGAGTTTGAATGAGGCAAAAAAATGTTTTTATGTATTTTCTCATCTCAGGATAATTCTGTGGAGGCCCATCAAGAGCGGATGAATTTCCAAAGAGCAAGGATTGCAGAGGTCAACCAGCATCTTCAAACTCTTATAGACAGCTCGGAAAAGGTACTTACATGAATGCCATTATCAAAATCAGTGGAGCCCGAGTGTTCAATAGTATGCAATCCTGTAATAAGAGTTTTGCAATATTTCACATTTTTGTACAGCAGTTTGCAAGGGCCTTCTTTAAAAATGATTGATAAACTGAACACAGTTATGTTTCACGCTTTGCTGAGAAGCGTAAAACAAGGTCATGGCTGCTGCTTTCAATGTAAAAATGTATGCAGTCTGTGCAAAGCAAACAGGTTCTCACACCTTTTTTAAAAGGGGCTAAAATATCCAACACTACCTTGATTTCAGTTTTTTATTCCTGAAATAAAACTCAATTACTGAAGTACTGATATGAAGTTTTTTGGGTTTTTTTTAAATACTGAATTTCCTGTCATTTGAAAGAAAAACTCAGTTTATCAGTGATAAATGAATACCAGTGCTCTGTAAATTGTGAGTGAAACAAAAAATTGTGGGCTTCGATTCAGTCAAAAAAATGTCCATTATTTCATTTTATTTGTGTCTTCTGTAAGTTTTCAGCAGCAAAGTAAAATCTAAGACATGATCTTTGGTTCTCTTATTTGGTTACCTTAATTTAACAAAGCTAAGTTTCCTCTGTGTCAGTAAATATCATTATCAGTATTAAATTTAGAGCCCAAAACTACTTAAATCAATTTTTGCAAAATGGCAGCTCTGTATTTTTATTTTGATTGGAAATCTCAGTGCAAATTTCATCTGAAGAACAAAGGATAGGATGAATAGTACAATTAAGAAAACTAGGGTTGTGGATGGGATAAACAAATTTCTTATAAATGTTCTGAGTAAATTTGAGATTAGTTTCAGCTTAGGCTTGGTATTTATTTCATTTTATAAAATGTTTATAAAGTACTAGCTTTTGTTGTCATTTTTTTTTCACCCCTTTTGTTTTATAAGTAAAATACATTGTGTGTATCACCACAGAATTAAAACTTATGCTGCAAGCATAATACATTGCTCAAACGTAAGGGAAAATAGTCTTAAATATTGATAATTATCACAGTCGCAAGCTTTTTTTATCGTTCCTATACAGTTTTAGCACAAGTGAAAGTGCCTAACATGTATGTACAGAATTACTATGGGGAACAAGTTTTTCGCTCTTCTTCACTAACTAAAACTCTGCTACTTAAAATGTTATATGCCTGGTCACATTTATTGTTTAAAATTGACTTGCCCTCTCAGGGTTTTCCTCTGCACATGAATCTGGCCATGTCCACTGGCTTAAGGCTTGGGGCGGCAGGCGGCCTCCAGGACACTGCCACAGCACGAGAGGTGCAGAGCCTAAGAGAGCAGAACAGAAAGCTGCAGCAGGAGGCTACCCAGCGGAGGGATCAAATGAGCCAGCTAGAAAGGGAGAAAGCCAGTTTGGTCAGAGATCTCTTTGAGGCTCGAGCTAAAAACAGGCCGACACATGACGACACAACCTTCATGTGAAACTCCCATGGAGAAAGCGTGGTTTGGTTGGTTTTTTCTTTTTTTTTTTTTTTTTTTGTCTCTTTGGATAGGACTGACATTGTAATTGCTTCTGTATGGTCAAATTTTTCAGGGCAAATGGAAGTTTTGGTAAGAATTCATGAACACTTATCTAGATTAGTTTGATTTAAATAACAAAGAACAGAATTAGTTCAAATTGTGAGATCAGCAGAAGACCCAAAATTATGGTCTATCAGTGCAATTGATTGTTGAGAACCTGTGCACAGGACAGGTGTTTTTTTGTTTTTTTTTTATGTTCTTTGGATTCGATGATATTAGACTTTAAGACGTCTTCAAATAGAATTTTTTTTTTTTTTAAAGAAATTTCATCTGGCAAGCACAAACTTTACATAGCAGAACAAATTTTTCCTACATTTTGTTTCTTCGCTATTTTCAGCAGAAGTGAGACTTGACTATTTTTAAGTACTTTCGTTTTATCCACCATCTCAATTATTTTTTACAGATTTTGATGCTTTGTAACGTGGGAATGAAGCTTGTCATCATGAAAAAATCTTATAAGCCCCCCCCCCAAAAAAAAGAAAATTGGCTTTACCTGGAATTATTTTTGTTGTTTGTTCAATATTGTGCAACGAACAAAGCTAAGTGCAACCATTATATTATTCTTGTCATGTGTGTAAAACTAAATTGCTTGATACTATTATTGTGAAATCATGATAAACAAATTGATGTACTTCTTGTCATGAAAGGTTTGTACTTTAAGTTTACAGAACCATGTTATTTTTAGTTTAAAAGTTTTGGTTTAAGAGTTGTATGATTTGTGGTTTCATATGGGTATATGTTTTTACTAATCATCATTTTAAATTGCAATGAGAAATGTTGCTTTTTTAAAAATGATTTTAATTGTTTTGAAACCAAATGTAGAGACTAGGTGGGAAAAGTTGTAGTATTTTAATCTTTTGTTTCAACCACAAGATATTTATGATAATTTAATGATATTGTTGTTATCGTTAGATAGCACTTAAGGAGAAATTATGTCACTTATTTCAATGTATTTGTCCATTTTCATAATTCTCTTATGTAAAGTCTCAAATTGTAAATAAACTAGAGCAAAATTTGTTGTTTTATGTTTGCAGATAGTTCTGATTCAAGTCAGTCACTAAATTTTGCTCAACCCCATGAAGCAGTTGGCACCTTCTCGTTTGTCTAGAAAGTTTCATGGATGCAATTGCTTGACATTTCACAATGAACCTCTTGAAAATGGTCACGCTCTATAAATTGCTTTTGCTTTGCCCTGTGTAATTGATTTTAAATGTCTTGAGATCAGTCATAATGAGTCAATGTCACAAGTGACACTTGCAGGAAACATTTTTTTTATTATTGAGGTCTATAAGTAAGAGTCAACCTTGCCTTTTTCTCTACGATTCTCCCTATTTCTGATTAAAATTTTTAAACATAATGAAGACCATTTTCCTTTGCTGCAAGTTGGACTTATAGTTATTTACTTTAAGTTTAAGCTCTGTTTTAATTTTATTTAATTTGTTGTCGACCTTAATTATGTATTGTGAGGCAAAAAAAAAACAGTCAAATATATGATGGCATGACTATGCATGCATCGGTCTTATGATAATCAACTTTGCAGTCTGTTGCATACATTATAATTGCTTCAGTTTTTTAACCAAAGTTCTTTTTTTTTGTTGTTCGTCTCTAATTTTGATGGTGCTTGATAGCGACTGTGGTTATGTTAATGCCAAATAGGTGATAGCTCTTGCATTAGTTTTCACCTTCACAAAGCACAATTTACTAAGTAACCAACTGTGAAACAGTGATTTGTGACTCAGTTTGATTGATTTTATTGTGCAATGACTAGACTAGCAAGGTTTTTGAGTATGAAACTTTAGTGAAGTCTATTATGAATGGATTTGTCCCACAAAAAAAAATTGTTTAAATTTTGCGCAATCTGAAGGGTTAAATTCATCCTCTTAAGCAAATACAAATCTGATTAATTTTATCTTATTTAGCCAAGATATTGGGATTCTGATGCTCAGAAATATTCATATTGCCACAGGATCTAAATACCCTTTGTAAAATAAAAATATACATTTAAGCCCATACATTGTATCCCCTCGTTCCCTGAGTAGAAATTACTTTTACTCAGCAATCTAGTGGATGAGGTGTTTGCCCATGTGATCTGCCAAATTTGATTCAGATCAAGAAAGTCTCAAACTCAAAGATTGAGTCTTGTTCAGTGGTATAGTTTGGAGGACAAGGGCTTTTTTGTGTTTTCCATCTGTTTTGTTGTGTTCAATATTTTAAAGTAGAGAAAAGCTTTCTAAACTGTGTTGCACATATTTCAAACTCCCTGATCTCTTGATCAATACACCAAGGACAGTGAAAGACAGTTTACGCAAACTATGTGCAGTGAAAACTATACAATAAATTGATTTGATTTTTTTCTTTCTTTCTTTTTATCACAGTTAATGTTGCTACCACCCAGTCATTTTGTAATTTAAGTTTGAATTTGTGCTCATGTGCCATTTGTCATCTCATATGTGATTTCAACCAGCATACTTGCTCAAGCAGCTGTATGTAGGCAAGACTTATGTCCTCAAGCCAATTGGAGATCATGTTTTGGTTTGAAAGGTGGTGGGGCAATTTTTTTTGTTTTCAGTGTACATGCTGTTTTATTTCTTTTTTCTCATATTTATAAACAACCTGCATTAGCTGTTCTTCTTGGTGGGGGAAGGGAGAAAGAGAAAATTAGGGTAATAATACTGTTGATCCCATTTTACTATCATGCTGCAATGGAAATTTTGTGTTTTCCTTGATTTGCTTGGCCCTGATGCTTGCTCTAGTTCTAAATGCGTTTACCCTTTTTTCATTTTTATTGATCATGTGCTTGCTGTGGTTTTAATTGTGTTTCTAATTTTGATTGCTATAGTTTCAAGTATGTTTTACTTTTTTATTGGCCCTTTGCTTGCTTTAGTTCTGATTCGCTTTACCAGTATTGCGTTATAACAGCATTTAATCGTTAATCAATAATTTGTGTGTGTGTAATTGCTTTTGTTGCATATTTCTCCCATGCTTGTTTGTCAAGTTGTTGTTCTCTTGACATTTTCAGTATTTTAATCTTTCATTACCAAAGATCAATATTTTCTTAGTAAAACCATCCCCTGCTACACACCCTCAACTCTTAGCCTTAGGAATGAAAATGATGAACATTTCAAAGGGCTTAAGTCAAGCTCTAGTTTTTTTTTTTTTCTTGCCTTTTTGTCTCACTGATATTTTGTTTTAACAAAACAATGAAATTATATGTTGATATCAGTCCTTATAAGTGGGATGTCATCTATTATTTGTTTTAAAAAAACAAATTAAAGCTTTTTTTTTGTCCTTCAAATACTTTTTTAATAATATTTTTAATGCTCATATCATGAGTCAGGACTAACATAATTATCTGTATCCAGTTTTCCCATTGGCAAATTTCGTAGAATGTGGTTTAAGGCTTTTCCAGTGGTTTCTCACCCATTTGGATCGATCTTAACGTACATTTATGTATACAAATTATATTTATGTACTCAGTTAATGTATCCTGTTGATGTAATGCATCTTTTAAAATATTCAGAGGTGTGATGATTTTTTTTTAATTAAACTGACTGTTACATGAAATCTTTTGTGGCAGGAATATCTCTCTAAAAAGGATGTTAAAGTTTGAAAATCTGTGATGCATTACAATCTCTTTGATAATTTGCACAATCTACAGCTAGTTTTCTTACTTAGGACAAGATAAAAAAGGTGACTCGAGTTGATGGAGACAGTGAATCATTATGGATAGCCTAGATTAGGTTTATGTGTATATTGATTCATAAAATCTGCATTCTAGATCGAAGTGGTGACCGTTCTAAGTAAGAGCTCATTGACGGACTTGGACTTCAACTTATTTGTGGTGTGAAAGTTTATTAAATTTAGATCTACATCTCGATTAGATTTGGTGGAATTGCCTTTTGCAGTTACCATGTGCCCACAAAAGCCAAAGAAGCTACAGTGAATGAAATAAACAGGTTACCACTGTGCTATAAAATTGCTGGAAATAGAACCCAGAAAGCTCATCTCAGTGTTTACCACAGCAGCATCACCGCCAAATACAATAAAGAAAAAATCACATTCACAATGAAAAAAATAAAAAACATCCAAGACTTAAGACTTCAGCAAAAATTTATACTTCAGGGTATTATCGTGACATGAATCACTCTTTTTCAGAAACAAGGTGTGTGGTTGACTGTGATACCCTTATTTTTAGACTGGGTATATAGGGCCACAAAATCCATATCGTGGTAGTCCCACAAAATGAGTCGACAGTACTGAGGTCAAACCAAATTAATACTGTGAAGAGGTGACCATTTAAAGTGCTTCATTTGCAGAAAGTCCATAGCCTGTATATAGAAAGTTCTTCACATAGAGAAATGAATAGACTTCACCCCTGTAGATAATTGTTTTCATTTAGTCAATCATGTAAAATTGGTATTGGACCTATTTTGTGGGATTATTGTACATTTATCATCACTATTATTATTCTGTCCAAGCAAATCTCATTGACAGCCATTGTAGCCATGGGATATTTATAATTCTGACTGATAAAGTAACAGATTCTTTTGTTTTTAATTATGGTTTTATAATGTTTTAAAAGATTACTGGGACAGGGTTCGGTTGGGTTTTTGGAGGTGTTTTCCCAACTGTTAAATTTCATGGGTTGGAGAATTTTTTCACTGTCATCCCTTGACAACACTGTTACTCAACTGATGCACATTTTTCAATGATGTTTGATTTGTCTTTGTGATTTTACTGGTCAAGCCAGTCATTGTAAGCAGGTAATCTCTAGTTATTACATACTGGGAGTTGTGTAAAATACAATGAGATTCTGACTGTTTCCAGTAGTTTTGCTTGACTTTATAATGTGTATTTTTTGCTGGGTTTTTTCCCCCCTTTAGTGAAAGATTTAAGAAATTTCCGAAGAAAAATAAGCTTTATATTTTAATTTTCTTTCTTTTTCTTTTACACCATAATGTTTTATTTACAGTTTTACTGCTTCCTGGGATAAACCAAGGAATTGTATTTGTCCTCTGCATATATTAAAGCAGGCAAGGTCATCTATTGTCAAAATAAGTCTTTGCTAAATGATAAAATTTCATGATTGACCTGTGAATTTGTCTAATGCAAAACATTTATAGTCTTATTAGACAAGGGACAGTGATGTGCTCTTAGTTTAGGGGAAAAAAAGTGTCTTTGTTTCTGTGTTTGTATTAAATGTTCAGCAGTTTCATTAAAAGTTTGTTGGATTTTGATTTAATATATCTTTTGGTTTGTGAATATATTTTTTTCCCTTTCTTAACATAAGATCTGCTAAAACCATTCAGTTGTGAAGTCTAACCATTCTTGGTGCAAGACCTGATGTGGGTCAGTCTGAGAGTAACAGGCTGTTATTACACAAACCAAGCAAGCAAGCCATTTTAGATTGTGATTCAGACTGACCATTCTTATTTTCCTAGAGTTTTTATTCCAACCTAACCAGATAAATTGTAAAAACTTACCAATAAGGCTTCATACCTTTAATTATTTATAAATGCATTACTTCACCTTTTTAGAAGTCTTGCATAAGGTCATTTAATGCAATATGAAGATTGCCATGTGTATTTCATTTGATTTGTAGGGAACACATTTTTTTTTCTAATTATCATAAATCTCAATACATACAATGTATCTGTGTTCATAAGTGGATATTAAGTTGTGAAGCCCATTTTTTGAGTATAATAAAAGCATGAAGAGGCTGAGGGCAAAGTATAATAGATTTCACATTTTTATGGGGTGCCATTAAATTCACAAAAACTAGGGTGTGTAAATGATACCCACAAAAATTTATGTGGGCATGTTATAAAAGTCAACAACTACATTTTTCAAATGATTATTGTTTAAAGAATTTTACTCACCAATCAACTCAGTCTCTTCTTCGCAGCCTTTACTGCATGTCGAAAATAATAACAATGTCCCATAACTTTGAGAAAACTTGAGGGATAAATGACATGAAAAGTTTTGTCGGTTTTTTTTTTTTTCAAAAGCAGTCTGTAAATGGAGATCAATAAATTAAAACTCAAGAACCAACGGAGTTAAAACCACAGTTTTTTTATACAGCAAAACTACAGCAATATTTATATGGAAGAAGGTTTGGGGAGGGGGGGTTATCCTACTGATGTATGTTAAATTTGGAAATGGCAGGATGTGTGATTTTCCAGGCATTTGAATTCAGCAGACTCCTCTGTCTAATTCAAAACCCGGTTCTTTGGGGGTCTCAGTTATCATTTTTTAAAATTTTATTATTTGTTGTGACTCAAAAAAATTGACTTTGTCATCTGTTTTTTGTTATTTTAAAAATGTACATTCCATATTTTATTTTTTTTTTGTTTGTCTTTTTTATTACACTCTTTATTACATACAATGGACCAACACCTAATGTGATGTCGCAAACATGCATAGATTTATATAAAATGTATAGTTTTTTCATGTTCCTATTTCAGGTCAGATTATTCCAATAACCTTTCAAGGTGAATAATATTAATGCTTATTGCTAAGCAGTGCTTACAACCAGCCTTTATATTCAGACGATTTGGGTTCATTCACACTACAGCTTTTATCATCTTGAGAGTTTGGGTTTTCCTCAAAAGGCATTCACTATGGCAAGAGGAGTGTAGATTTGTTGACATAGTATTATAGTAAAACATAGGCAGAGTCAGATGTGGTAAAGACATGATTTGAACAAGCTGATGTTGCTTAAGGTGCACCCTCTACTAACTTATTTTGTGTAGTTTTGTAGTTAGGGCGTTTGGCTAGTATAAGTGAGAGGATTAAAGTTCATCTCTCAAACATGGCCAAAAAGTTTGAGCTGTAACTCAGTTGTTGGAGTATTTGGCTTCTTGAATGCAGGCCCGTTCCCTGAAAATGTATGTTATCTCCTGTGTATAGATCACATTAATTCAATAGCCAGGTCTCTTAAAAACTCCACTCTGTAAATGTTAATTCAGGGAGGATAGCAATCGCAAACTACATGTGCCTCACAATGTCAAATGCCTAGGAAAATCAGGATCTTACTCTCTGTTTACTTTACTCTTACTCCTATATGGACTCACTTCACTTTCAATATGTTGTTCTTTAAGCACAAACGTCACTACCTGTTTAATGTTGTAGATCTGGTTTGTTACTTACTTTTACTTGGAAATACATTTTTTTTTCCACTTTTGATCTAAAAATAGTAATTTTATGAAAGGGTGTGTGTTATATTTTGGTTAGGTTTTTTTTTCTTCTGCATTTTAATATTTTGCTTTTTGCTTTTTGCCAGAGCTAAAACTTGCAAAGAGGACTTTTTGGATATGACATGGGCAAACTTAAGTTGATTTTCATAAATTTGAAAGCCAACAATTTAGCTTATGTCCATTTTGAGAGCCACAACTATTTGCGTGATGGAGACAATTTAAGATTTGAGAGAATGTGCCACTGTGTTTAATCTTACCTCGTGACTGCTACTTTGGCTAAGGGAACCATCTCTGTCCAGTGTTATCAGTCCCCTGAGATATTAACTTATGGTCAGTGGCATCGGTCGCTCTCTCAGGCCTTGTTTGAGCAAACCAATTCTTGAAAACAATTCAACCCCGATATGTGCAAAAAAAACACTGCCACTTGAGCATTTTTTTAAATGCATTTGACAACTTGGCTTTGATAGTGACAATTCTTGCTTTATTATTTAAAATAGTTTCTGCTTTTTGCCTTTTAGATGATTTTTTTTTCTGTTGTAGTAATTTTTTTTTTTATTCACTGATTTAAAATGATAAGTATGTATCATCACTATATTTTGTGGTGCACTATATCTTTGTTTAGTTACATATGTTAACCTTACATGCCTACCAAATTATCAGAACCCAGAGTAAACAATGTAAGTTTTTTGTTCTAGCTATGCTTTTCAATAATGGGAAGTAACCATGGACAAAAATTAAATCCTTTTAAACCTTGTTACGTACTTTAAAGTGCATATTCATTGCTGAAAACTGCAGTACATGTATATTATGTCACTGAATAATGATGATATCGTATAAATTAAACATATCCTAAAATGAGAAAAAAGGCCAACATGTTACAAATTTATTAAGTCCCAGGCCAAGGATTTACCAATTGTCTTCGCAAAAGAAGATGGCTTCAATGTATTGTCTGACAGAAAACCTAGTTGACATGGAAACAAACTTTTGAGCATATTAGGTTAAAATATTGTTTACCTGAAATAAGTTTGGAGGAAATTGTGATTTGAAATATCACAAGCAAAGAACCTGTTTTTTTTTTTAATATCAATGTTGTCTCTCACGAAAACCATTAGCAGGGGCTCTTAGTTTGTCTGTATTGTCCAAATATAAATTTAATTTCATATTTAAAGAGTTCATTTGTGAATGGATTGGAGTCAAGTGGAGTTTTAGGCAAATTTAGTAAAAGCGTTAACACTGGATGGGATTGGAGTCTCAAGTGGAGTTTTACTCAAATTCATAGTAAGGCAACTTGTCTGAAATGTTAATTTTATTGGCAAGAAAGTTGATATTATTATCATTTAAAGGTTATTATATTATATATATATATACATTTATTATTTTTTTTTATTGTCCATATTCAAGAATAGCTAGTATATCACAATGTCAATCAATTCGGTGAAATGTTCAAGAATTTATCGCGTATTGGTCTCATTACATGGTTTTAAAAGTTACAATTCCAGTATTTCCATTTTGGTGTGTAAATTGTCTTTACAACAACAGATCAAATAAAGAAGAAGACTGTTACAGTCAGTTTTGATTAATTTTTCAATTTATTGCTTAGCAATGTTCACCAAAATGAAAGAAGAGAAATATTTTTTATATACATATATTCATTATACTTACAGATATATATTTACATCAGTGCAATGTGAAGAACATAATTAGTCAAAAAAAAAAGAAAACCCCTAACTTTTGCACAAATTGCTTCTGTCCTGTACACTGTGTATCCTGTAATACAATTGAATGTGTTGGAGTTAACACGCTGGGTGAAGCTATAGTAAACAGTGTTATATGTTGTTAAGCACGCCACAGCACTAGGTACTTTTTAATGTTTGTCCACAGATAGTTTCCCAGGCACAATAATAAAGTTGTTTTTCAAATATGCTACACGTCTTCTTTTGTCTTTATGACTTGTACGTTTTTTATCATTAAATAAATAAATATATATATATATAGAGAGAGAGAGAGAGAGAAAGTGTGTGAAAGTATATTCAATTATACCTTACACATCATGATTTGTTTATTACTTTCTAAGTCACATGTAAATTAGCATGTCTTGTCCTTTGTGCGCTGCAGTAGCCGACAATGTCCTGATATCTTTTGCGTTATTTGCTGGAAGGTTTACTCTGTTTTCACATTTCTGGTACGTAATGTTTGAATTTTGTTTAAGGAGTTCCTTTTGGTTGCCATTTTCACTGACAATCTAATACCAGTCGCATCGCATTTGCTCAATATCAATTCAGTATATTCAACAATTTTGTAACAAAATAAGATTTAATGGAAAGTTCAAAAAGAAAAAGAAAAGCATCATTGATCATGTGGCTCCCACATTATCCTACGTCTTGCTTATCAAGTGATTTTGGCGGGTAAAAGAATAACGCCTACTTTGTAAATTCATATATACATTATAATTTAGAGTATGGCGCAAGCTTACTTGCATTTCCATGAAGTGTTCAAGATCATAAAAAGCACAGAGTGACTATTTTACATCATGACTTTTGAAATGGAACTTTTTCCACTTTGAGACAAGCTTTGAGTTGGTCTCTTTGTGGTTTGAAATCGTTTTAGGCTTTCCTGTAAAAATCAGTGTTTTAACATTTGGCCTGTTTTGCCATTATTTTTACAATCGTTTGATTTTCTGTAATTGCCCCTTAAAATGCCACCATTGCTGCATTTGCTATAAGATTTTTTTTTTACACTCCATATTTGTATTAGCAATTTAGTCCGGATCATAATGCTTCGAATACGTGCCACAATACACCCATATCACATACAACAATAACTTTTTTTGCAGAACTATCATGATCAAAACATGCCCACAGAATATAAACCACACATTTCAGCCTTTTCTAAACGTCTCCAAAGACTTCTTGCGAAATTTGGCGTAATTCCCTGAGCTGCCAATCTTTTCCGGTACACGAAGTCACATAGTTCCGGTTTGTTGCCGGGCTTCCTGTCAAACAGCCTGTCGGGTAAATTGATGTGCCTGGCGTCAAACACTTTAGCGAGAATACCGGTTATAAAGGCGTCTTCTTTGTTGATATAAGGAATGTTTTCGCATATATCCAACATTCTCTTGGTGAGACTGGTCGGCAAGACGTACAGGTTTCCCTAAACGTCAAAAAAAAAAATATTGAAAATATTATTTAAGTGAATTTTTAAAAAACTGCCTGAAATATAAATAAGAATTCGACTAATGAAATACTAATAATTAACAGATTTAGC
>BLXT01003757.1:712646-728190 GCA_019648995.1 Plakobranchus ocellatus | reverse complement strand
AAACTTTTTGAGTTATGCCCCTTTTCCTGTTTCTTTTCGGACATCCCTCGTAGCATGTCCGCAAGACGGTGATTTAAGACTTTCACGTCCTCAGTCTTCCGTCAGGCCAGAGCACGGGTGGGTGGTTCGAACCCGCTTTAGAGGGGTACCCGCCGATTTCAGGGCAGGTTTGCTTTCCATTGTGCAACCAATGTCCCACATAACGAAAGAGTAAAGTTTCCTTTCTTGCAACTTGAGCATCAACACCCCTGCCGGAAAACATTTACTCACAGACATAGACTATAATGTCTTTTTTATTGTTGTTTTGTTTTTAATCTCTGAATTCCTTTGGCAAAATAAATTGTGAGAAATAATTTAATCTATATTCTTCTTTGAGGTGATAGAATTTAAGTAAGAGCAAGGTTACGGATTTGCTTATATGAGGCGTTACTCTCGTTGAAACGCCAACACGTTACCGAATTTGTAAGGGAAGCTGATATTAATAGTTATTGGAGATTGAGATATACGGAAGTGGTACAGAACGTTGGATGGTTTATGTAAAAGCTTAGAAGCGGGAAACAAACATACACTCCACGAAACAAATAAGTTTGAGAATGTAGAAGTCGTAGAAGTTGCCTCAGCAATGGAAAACAAGTGTGTTCATAAACCCTTAATGCAACTTTAAAAACAAATATTTCATTTAAAAAAAAAGGGGCCTTCAATCAAAGATACTTATTGACAGTCACAAAAGCTTACATTGCACAATATACAATATGCATTCATTCACAAAGTTATATAGATTTACATAGATAATGTAAACCTAGATAAATGCAAAACGTACATGATTGTTACACGATGTATTCACAGCCTTTTATATTCCTCTCTAACGAAATATAACTGTCGGTTCAGACACTTATGTACGATGCGGCGTATATATGCTTTATCACAGAGAGCTCTTAGTTTGAGTTTTAAGGAGAGAAACATCAGAAAACTTCACCTTTATAACATGTTCAACAACCGGACAAAAATCTTTGACCCATTTAAAGCCCGCTAAAATCTTCCGGGTGGCGACATCTCGGGTTTCCTGTTCATAAAAAGAGAAAAACAAAACAGGATACGCAAATACTTGATTATGCTGTGTTTTCTTATCAAATCCATCTTATTTTTTTTTAATCATAACAAAGAAGCTCAGAGAGAGGCAACTCGGAGTTTATTTTGATCAATCAAGAACACCTTATTTGATCTAGGTATATCAATGTTCATTTTGTAAAGATTGAAGAATTTAAATTTTTCTTTTTATTTACCCGTTAAAAGTTACTTTGAATGCGGACCGAAAATAACATAGAGAAAAATTATAATCATTTCGATGTGGAGATGACAAAATTAATGATGATTATGACAACGATAATGTTGAGGTGGAGAAGGATGATGATGATGATGATGATGATGATGATGATGATGATGATGATGATGATGATGATGATGATGATGATGGTGATGATGATGATGATGATGATGATGATGATGATGATGATGGTGATTATGATGATGATGATGATGGTGGTGGTGGTGGTGGTGTAAGAAGAGGAGCATACCAGCACGTCCACCAGCACAATATCTCCAAATTTGTCCGATTCTTTTGAAGCCAGATCGTTGTCTATTGGATCCTCACTGACCTCCAAAACAAACACTAACCTCACTTCTCCTGCTAGCTGCTGGTAGAGATGGAGAAGGAATAAACTGACGGTTAAGGCCCAAACTATACTGTCATCATTATGAACGAATTACCAAAATATGTTTACCCCTTCTCTTACTTCTCTTCAGTAAAGTAAAGTACGTCAGCTATGACATGTATTATGCGATGTGATGCAATATATATATATAATTATGTAGGATCCTAATTATAAGAATTTTCGCATGACGATTTTGAAGTTTACTTAGTTTTTGACTTGTACACACATCTGAGTTTTAGTTTTATAAACTTTTGCGGCTTTTGTCTGTCATGCACGAAAATTTGTTTTGCCTGAGTAAAAGCAGTTCCTGGAAAGGAACTCGTTTGAAAGGAAATACTGAACATAATAAACGGGGGAAAAAAGAATACTAGTTATTCTGTTATCTCGTAATTGGAAAAAAATGTACTTGTGGCCTCCTGACCTTTCCATGTTTTACTTTTGAACTTTTAAAGATACTGCCGTCAACTGAAGAAGCTTTTCTTATAGAAGTCTCCCATGGAGCTAAAAAGAAAGAGATGGCGGTGACACACAGTTTCATCTTGAAACATAGGCAAGGGAATAAGAAGAGCCAAGGTGGCATATATTGAGGAGAGGATCTGAATTATTCTTGTAGCAATTTATTGTTTAGAAGTATTCTCAACAAGAAAGTCAAAATCCATATAACATTTTATCGCTATTGATCTAAATATTTCTCAAAGTGTAATAGTGCTATAAATAAGGACGGCCTCTTAGATCTATTTTTGTTGATAAAAATTGCGCGCATGGCCTCTTCTTCAATAAGAATTACATGGAGTTTTCTAGCTCTTTCTTTCTTTCTTTTTTCCTTGCGTAAATGAGAGAAATTTATAATTACTGTACCGCAACGAATAAATAAATAATTTTAAGGATATTGAAGAATCTAATGCTGTGTTGGCTGAAGACACTGGATTCGTAAAGTAAAAGAACCAACCGCCAATTTAAATTTGTTTTTTAAAAACACATTAAAAAGTGTCGCCTTTGTGCTTCTTCGGGATTGAGAGCATATAAAAATGGGCAGGCAGCCTCAAGTGGGTTTTTATATGATCCAAAGGAAGCCTTTATGCAGATCAAGTCTGTATTTTGAGTAATCTATATAGGTTGAGTTTCCTTTATTATTTATTTCGTTATCTTAAATTTCTTTTTTATTAATTTAGTTTAACTATTAGTTTATCTAGTCATTATAACAATGAGTCTATATGGGAAATTCCTGACCTGTCTCCGGGGCCAAGCATTTCCTCTCGCAACCCTTCCCCAAGTCTCTCTGATGGCGTTTCTTTCTGCGGAGTGTCGATGGTGGGCGTGGACAATCACAACAGCCAATAACGAATGAGCGTCGCTACACACGTGACTGGCAGTTATGTAAAAAGTTGGACTTAGTGTCCATAGTTTGTTTTTGCTTGGCACAAAAGCCTCCATCTGTAAGGCAAGCTCTTGGTGGCCATAGAAATGCTGAAAACTGTGCTTCACCAAACGTTTAAACTTTACTGGATCACTCTGAAACGTTAAAAAAAAAATTTTTTTTTTTAATAAACTTTTTTTGTTGCGTCTTTTAATATTCATTCTTGAACAAGCTAAAATTCTAGATAGATACTATTCTGATAAGATCATCGTCAGATAAGATAGGACATGATTTTTAAGCCATAAGAAGTATCGCAAAAATATAACAGAGATACTTTTAGGCTTTTTAAAAAATATAGTCTGCGTCAATCTGGGCGATTATGTGCTCTCACTCAAAATTATATCTGGATACGGTGTTGAAGCGTTTACACTTATTTAATATGCTTTAGGCCGGTTTTGAGTGGATTGCAATGTAAAAATTACTCTTTCAATCTAATATACCTCTTTATCCGTTTTGTCATTATTTTACAGTTCCTGGGTAACTATTGACATTGCAAAACCAAGATTTAGCACACATTTATTAGAGTTAATTACTTGTTTTGTATAAAAAGAACCTTTTCTGGATGAAATAATGGAAATATCTCGGTTTGTTTTTGTTTTTTTTTGTTTTGTTTTTTTTTTTAGAAAATTCCACGGTTCTTCACCCAACGCTATCAAAATTATTTTCAATTCATGAAAGTTTCTATTCAATACAACTCTAGTATTATTATTATTTTTTTTTTTAATCTTATCTTTCTAAGGATAAAACTCATTCACATTTAATGACATTTTAGCGGCAAAGTATGACTTTAAGCTAGATTCCCACAGCAGAAAAAAGTATCACTTAGACTTTAAAGTTATAATTATTGAGTCATAATTTCTTATATGAGGGCCATTAAATCTATCTAGAATATTCGGTCTTTTGTCTATTATTGTACCTGCCCGTATGGTTATCAATCTCTTTTTATTTAATGGCATATCTCTTTCTCTCTATCTTCCCTCTTTCTCTCTTTCACGCACACATGCTCTCTCTACTTCCTTCTCACTCTCTCTTCCTTGATCACTTATTCTCTCTTTTTTATATCTCTCTACACACAGACACACACACACGAATACATCTTGTTTCATTTCAATTAGGGGACGTTCATATATAATCTTACGCTTCGGGAGGGATCTTGAATCAATGTAATATTACATTTTTGTGACGTTAGAAAATAAAAAAGTAAAAAAGTTATGACAACATAATTAAAAAGCAACAAATAAACAGAGGAAACGATTCTTAACATAGAGTAATAAGTCTAACAGTATTCTTCTTCTTTAGATGCTGCCCTGTCTGGAACAGATTAGGCCATCATGTTCATCCACTCAAACCTGTTCTCGGTTGACCTTATAAATTTATTGTTGCTAACATTACCTAATGCCTATGAGTTAAGAATTTCAATAAAAGTTACTCTCCGCCTACCTCCACTGCGTTTGGCATTCAATCTTTAATCTTTCCATGCAGTGTTTGCTAAGAGTTCTAAACCCTTGAATCGGTAAATATGTTTTAAAAAATCTAGTTGCCTGCATCTTATGGTTTTAGTTAATAATCACTTAAGATTTCTTTAAGTACCTATTCATTGGACTTTCCGTCTATAATATCATCATCATTCTTCTGATAAACCACATCTAAACTGCTTCTACTTTTCTCTCTGTTTCTTTGTTTATAGTCCAGCACTCTGACCATATTATATATATATATATATATGTATATGTTTATATATATATATATATATATATATTAATTATATATATATTTGTTTGTATGTGTGTGTGTGTGTGTGTGTGTGTGTGTAATGTAATATGTTTTCATCACCCTTATTTTGATTCCCACACTTATGCTTTTGTTTGACTGTATTGTTTCATTTTTTTTTGAATGAGTCTTTGGCCATGGCTGCTCTTTTACTTATTTTACTTGTGCATCTGTCGTCTAACGTTATAAGGTAGCCAAGATATTTGAATTTTGTAATATGTTTGATTTTTTCACCTTTGCTGACGAGATATCATCCGGAGTTTGAGGATTTGCGATCATGCATTCCGTTTTTATTTTTTTTTCACATTTAAAGACAGGCCATTCTTTCACTCACTAATTCTACACAATCTGAAAGTTTTTTGTTTGTTTTTTTTTTTTAATTGTTCATCAGATTCTGCTATTAAAACTACATTTTTTGCATGTGAGATTTCTAAGGTTTTCTCCACCTATTTTGGTGGATTTAAAATTACTGTTTTTCCTTCATTTATTCTTAAAGATGTAGTTTGATCCCAGTAAAGCTTTCTAATTACCCTCAGATGCTTCTCATCAATGTCTAGTTTTTCTTGTATACGAAAAGACTCTTCATGTTTTACTGATATAAAAGCCTTAGAATAATCAATCAAGCAGAGAGGGAGGTCTTTTTGCATTTTTCCATAAGCATTGACACAATAAATATTAAGTTTTCTAGGTCCCTTAGGGAAAAAAAGGGGGAGGGGGGGGGACAAATGTAAGAAAAGTGTAAGAGGGAGGTGGGGGTGAGTTTCAAAAAAGGTTTGAGATTATATTCGAACAGTACCTTAAAGACAATAAACCTACCTACCTCTAAAGATTTGGTATCGACCTCGCACCTACTACAGTCGCAGCTTTCCCCTCCACCACCTCCACCCACAATCCCACCACCCAGTCCTCTCCATGGAAACTGCTGTCGCGCCATAGCCGGGTCAACGGGGTCAAACAAACCATTATGGTTGTCTCCCAGGATACCCGGAAAGAGCAGATGCCCTCTGGCCATGTACGCAGGGTCGTCCTCGCTCAGCTGCCGGCTGTTCTGATAGTGGCTGTAACCTGGCAGAGAGAGCAAAGGAAACATTACCCACACCATGTTCAGTGAATGCGAATTCTTTCAGGGGTTATCCTTCTTGACGAGGTTTCCTAGTTCGTTCTCGTGACGAAATAAAATACTTAAGAAAAAAAAATAATAATAGTTTTGATGTTTTTCTGTTAAAATAGAATGCCTAGGGATTAAAGGCAGCTCTTTAGAATGTATTATTAAAATTCCAAGAAACGAAATATGAAACTTTCAAAAGTTGAGATGCTTAGTTGACCAAGAGTCATGCGTTTTTTAAAGACCTTACTGGGTAAAGGAATCTTAGAGTGCACGGTATAAAAAATGAGGTAAGTTTTAAAGCTTGACCGTCTCTCTATCTAAAACTGGGGAAAATCATCTTCCTCGAATAACAATTATCAAACTGTTATTTATTAGAGGAAATAAAAATGGTTTGATGTAATCAAGTTAAACATTTCAATGAGATTTTTTGAAGAGCTAGGGCAGAGGGACTCTTCGTCGATCTCACTACAGTGTAGATATACCTTGGCTAAGACTTGTAGAGGATACGGCTCGACTGAAAGCCAGAAACAGGCCAAGGGTCACGGCCATCAGAGTTGGGAACACAACATACTTCATGTTTCCACCACAACACACCTGGTATGGAAAGAGTTTTAAAAGATAACATGGCTTCGAGTAGGGTCGAAAGAGTAAAGATGGCTACTGACAGATCGCGTCATCATATCTCGATCGTGCGTCTCTTAGATGAGCTATTAATTTAGTTGTCTCAGTTGTCTCAGGTTTGTTAGTCCTTGCCGGATTGGGTATTGTGATTGCATCTGGTCGCCGGCAGTAGGTTCTTGCAGATATCAGGATGAGTCTGATAACTCCAACACCGTCGGAACTCATGGTAGTACAACTTGTTTGTAGAGAAAGTTTTTTTTTCCATCATACATGTAATAAAATAAGCATTATTAAGGAGATCGTAAATATTTAACCGCACAACTGAGTGCATTAAAGGTGCCATAGAAATTTCAGAGCTATCTGTAGATTGCAGTGTCTAACTATTGCAAGTGATTGGATTAGAAGTGTCATAGTTATTTTGGAAGCGGCTGCAGTCTGTATTCAGTAATTGGTAGTATTCGACTCTCACATGTAAGAAAGAATAAGATAAGAGTCCTAAAGCCACGGTTTAACGTCCCCTAAATTTCAATGGGATCTTACAGGGAGATTGAAAATGTATCATCAATCTGCAATGCCTAATTAGTATAAGTAGATACATTCGCGTTGACAAAATACCTGTGGAACCTTGTGTAGTCATTACCCTGTAGCTTCTTATCTTTACCACTTCATGTATTAGAGGTGCTATAGCAAGCTGAAATTATCTGCAGGCTGCTGTATCTAAGTATTACAACTGCGTGCATTAAGCCCCTGGAATCTGTTGTATGCAATATTAATCTACATATATCATAACTGATCTCTCACAGTAACCTTTAGAAAGTCTGTAATATAAAGTCTGTAGCTTTCAGCTTCTTACTTAACAACTGAATGCATTAGAAGTGCCGTAGAATTGTGGAACTACATGTAGGCTGCAATATCTAACTATTACAACTTGATGCATCAAAGGTGCCATAAATGGTTCAAAACATCTGCGGCTTGCAGTTTTAAATTACTACAAGTGCAGTAGAAGTACAATGGTGATGTTGTAGCTTTCTGCAGTCTTGAGTATATAACTTTAATAACTGGATGCATCAGGGCTGTTATTATCATTCTGAACCGTATGATCTGAACTCCTACGCCAGAAATACTTAAATATTATAAGTGGATGTTTCAAAGAGCCTTAAACGTTTTGGAAGTGCTTTAAGCTTGTAGTCTGTAACCAGCAGTACTAAACTAATGTTAATTGAACTCGCAGTTTCTAATTATTACACCATGATGCATTAGAGATGCTAGTAACATCGGAGGTGTCTGCTGACACTGAGATCTGCTTGTCTAAATACCATAACTAGGTCAATTACATGTGTCATAGTAATTTTAGAATCTTCTACATTTGTAGTCTCCTGTTTGCAACACTCAACTCAATGTATCATAACTGGATCCATTATAGGTTCGAGAGTAAAATGAAGGCATCTTTAGTGTGTAGGATACGGCGCAAATGTTAAGACATTTTAGTAACCCGGATCTCATCACCATTTACCGCTTTTACAACAATGTAACAGAATATTGAAATCATTAGTTTACTATAATTACAACAATATAACAGGAAACTATAAAAGAAAATATTATAACACAATGTAAAATCGTCATTGAAAAAAAAAAAACCACTGGAAAAAAGCAGTACAATACGAATAATACGTTAAAATGTGTCGCCTTTAAACTTCTTTAGTAACTTTCATATCGAATTGTATTATACAATGCGTTCCTCTTTATTTCAAAAAGTTAAGTTTTGTTTTGTCTTTAATTTCGTCCACCAGTGAGTGTCTTCAAGTTCCTCAAAATTATTCTCTTGGTGTAATACTTTGTGTATTTCCCAACTTTAAATATCATTTACAACAATATCATCTGATAACCGACCTGATAACAGATTCTAAGGAAGCACGGCAGAGGTTGTGGCTTGGGTCTGGGCGCCATCTGGTAGCTGATCAACTCGCGACCCCCCTCGCGCTTCATCACTGGAATTACCACTGTCGTCTGACCGGAAGTTTGGTTTTTGGGTCTCCTGGTCTTGGAGGGACTGGAAGGCGGAGTTGTGGGAGAAGCGAGGGAGGATTGTCTGCCCAAAAGGATCTTGGCGCGGTCTACGACCAGGGCGAGAAGATCTGAAGTTGTGGTAGGAAAAGAAAAAAGAAGCAGTGACGTTTTGGTCTTAAAGTGGTTTGAAAACCGTTCGGGTCAGAAAAGATCTTTGTAATCAACCAGCATATAAAACAAAAGGTGTTGGGAAACGAAGACGATACGAAAAAAAAGCCTCTTTAAATAGTAATAAAAATTGTAAAAGCAGATGTAAAAGTTTCGACGATATCAATTAAAAAAAGAAAAGATATAAAAAAAAAACCAAAGGGCCGTCAAAAAAGGAAAGGGCGATTTATTTCAATCGAACATTGTGAAGTATTCGTTATGGGCATAAGCCTTTACTGTTTATTAAATTGATCCATCTCTCTTGACACCGGTACGGTTCTCTTACGGTTAACACGTTATTTGCTGTCTTTCCGACGCATTGTTTTTATTGAACAATCTTGATAATGTTTATAATATTTGTGAAAAAGAAATCATTTGGTATGGATTAAATAAACTCAGAAACTGTTATCATTGCTATAGTTTAACTTTGCTCCTATAAAACAATTAAATTATGCACTTTATTAAAACAGTTTACCGCCAAGTGGAAGAGAGAAAAAAATGCGCAGAACCAAATGGCCTTATATTACTATCCAAGAAATACAAATGGTAAGGAGTGAAATGTTGAATATTAAATACTAAAATATTGAAATGTCCTCTCACATAGCACATTGTCCGCTAACTCTCTCTCTCTCTCCCTCTCTCTCTCTTTCTCTCTTTTTCTTTCTCTCTCCCTCTATCTTTTATATCTCTCTGTCTCTCGCTCTCTCTCTCTCTCTCTTCTCTCTCTCTCGCTCTTTCATTTTCGCGCATGCGCACAAAAAACGCGCACAAATGGGTCAACTGAGAATTTTTTTCTTTTTTTTCTTTATTGACATCACATATCATATGTTTCCATTCGCGCTTCAAAGGGTTTTTTTTTTCGACCTTGGTTAAATCTTTTTTCTTCTGCCGAATAAGATTTTATTTTATCCTTCTTTTCTAGTTAAATTTGCATTTTCTTCGTTTCTGCATCTTCATTTGAAGAGTTAGCTAAATCACATCGTGGCAGCATGAAAACTCAATAAATCGTGAGAAAATTGTTCTTAAAGCTCGATAAAATTGCATTCGAATATTTTTATGGCAAATCAATGATTTTGGTAATGTCAAAGGTGGTTTTCAATCTGAGCGGGAACACACCTACCTAGTATCAGTTAAAAATAGAGAATAGGAAACAAATCTGAAATCGTTACTGTTTCCGTAATGAGGCGTTAGACCCATAACGAATATATTATTATTTGAAAACAAGACCAAATCTTTTAATAGTTTAATTTTTTTTTGTAAAACCAATTAATTTTAAGTTGCTTAAAATATATGTGCTCACTTTTTAAACGCCAGATCTGAACTACACAACCATGGGAAATCATTTTTCGCTACCGGTTCTCTATTATCTTCTTAATCTTGTGTTATCTCCCTATCTTCTTGATCTTCTTCTTCTTTTGATTTTTGTTTTATTAATGTTATTTTTATCATTATTATTATCACAATCGCCATCAACATCAGCAGCAGCAGCATAACTACTTAAATGCGCAAGATAACTCGCGGGTTGACATCATATTTTTTGTTTTCTTTACAGGCCAAAAGTTTATGAGAGCAGACCGGTAATGTAGGCCTACATCGTCAGAAAAGTTTGAAAATGGGCGCTCTGAAGTCTGCACAAATGTGATACGTAGACGACATAACTTTGCACTCTAGACTTTACATACAAGCCGTGTGTAATTACTGACTGTGATAAGTAACTAAGAAATTACATTGTAAATAATTAGAAAAATTTAAATTCAATATCAGTCGTCAATCTCATAAAAAGTGAAATAAGTTTATTAACTTGTTTGTTCTTTTTCATTTTTGTTGGAACAACCTTTTGTGTAGGGTGACGTCTGGCTAGTCCGCGGAGATCTGTATTTACTTCCAAACTTTTTTATGATAAGCATAAATATTTACAATCAAAAGGCCTTTCTTAGCGAAAATCTTAAAATGGTTCTTGAAAATCGATTCTTGGCAAGCAACCGAACGGTTTCCTAAAACATCTTCAATAAGATCTACGGTAAGGTAGGCTGATTCGCAGGTGAGCAGTAATATTCCTTTGGCTTCTTCAGACTTCGAAAAATTACCACGCTGATTGAAATTTAAAATGTAACCTTTTTTCAACAGAATGGTATTCTAAAACCGACAGTTTTATAACAATATAATTTTAATTTTTTTTTTCTTTTAAGAGTTTGGGTAGATTTGCAGTGATGGGTAAAACATTGAAAAGTGCCAAGAAGTACGATGATCATAGGGAGACTAAATTCTTCCGAGGGAATATAATTATGAGGAGAATAATAATACTTTTCATGGGTTTGGTCTTCAAAAATATTCTCATAGAAAGGTATATGTACAAATGTCAATTTGAGAAAATACTGCTAATGTGCAGTTAATTTTAAAGATCGAATCATTTAACGCATTATTTGAATATGCATGAAATAGAATCACATGGTGAAGATATCGACATGTATAATTTGCGAACAGTGAAAAAAAATTTTTAAGAGCTTCTCAAAAATTTTGAGAGCTTCTCTTATAATGCGGAAAATAGTGAATCCGTGAAAGGCCAACAAATTGGATCTATGGTAAGTAGAAGCTCTTCGTCACTGGGCTAACGTAGCTCATATTTATACCGAAATACGGTTTTTAAAACTGCACCAATACAATTTTGTCAAAAACACTCATCATTCAAATAGAAATTGGTATTCTATTCCTTGATGTCTAAAAAATGTTGGGTTAGCCAGGTGACGTACTAATAGCTCCATGGTGATAATTCGATATCTGGGAGAGTAAATAATTTTTTGTTGGTCTTTTTAGGCCTCCGTAAGATTTCAATGAATTCTTTAAGATGAAAAAGAAAAACCTGGACTGTATAATGTACATAATATTCACATTTTAGACCAAAGGCAATTGAAAAACTATCATGAGCAATTAATATCGGAAAAGAAATAATTTAATCGTCCGAGCGCCCCCTTCTCTCTCTCTCTCTCTCTCTCTCTCTCTCTCTCTCTCTCTCGTCTCTCTCTCTCTCTTTCTCTCTCTCTTTTTTCTTCCTCTCATTCTCCCTCTCTTTATCTCTCTCCTCCTCTTTCTCCCTGTCTATCTCTATTTATCTCTCTCTCCTCATCCTGCTTCTTCTTTTCCTCCCTCTCCTCCTCCTTTCCCTTCTCTCTCTCTCTCTCTGTCTCTTTCTCTCTCTCTCTCTCTTTCTCTCTCTTTCTCTACCTATGTATCTATCTATCTATCTATCTATCTATCTATCTATCTATCTATCTATCTATCTATCTATCTATCTATCTATCTATCTGTCTGAAAGACTTTTAATAATAATGTCATCACTTCAGGCAACAAATCATCCGAGTGAGTATTAGAAGTCCTTGGGTTTGAATCTTATCGTAACTTAGTTATTTTGATCCTAAGATGATAATCCTCAGTACTTTATTTCTTACCGGAGTGTGGGGTGGGGAGGGGGGGAAGGAGCAGTGGCTCATATGGTAGGGAGTTGGCTTCCAAGTCTGAGGTCCGAGGTTCGAATCTCATTCCAGGCCAAGTCAATTTTTCATTGCTCCTCTTAATCCCCCCAGTACTAAATGGGTAGCTAGGTCTCTTAAGACCTGGCGAAGGTAAAGGCGGCGAGGAAAGCAATAGCAAACTATCTCTTAATGCCGTATGCCAAGAACAATCAGGACCCTACTCCTGGTTCCCCGATGCTTGGACTAAGCGTGGGACCCGCTTTACTTTTTACTAAGTACTTGTTGCTATAATTAGATACAAGAACATAGTTTCCCACCCCATTTCTAAATTAAATCAAGCGCTACCTCTGTAAAGCTGTTGAAGGATAGAGGTCTTTCTGCAAAACCCACAGCTAAGGGAAGCAGTCCTTTATATAGTAGGAGCTTTACATCGAGTTTTGTTTTGTTTTTTTGTTTTTTATCCTTCAAGTAATCACTGTCATGACTGTTTTCTGTCCAGAAGAAGCAAGATGGTTATGATACCGATGAACTTACTTCGCTACAGGCCATTGCAGCTGGATTTATTATTGTTGTAAATGACAAGATATCTCAGGAAAATCAAGTTTGTTTAGAAAAAGGATAATTGATTCTTTAAAACTATTTGGATCAATTTTACTGACTTTCTGAACAAACCAATTAACTCCACTTTAGCAGCCTACAACAAATATGTGATCTTATCAGTGATTTTAAAGGTCTGAAACGTTTTTTAAAACTAAGGTCTATGCTATGTTGTACTGCCTACAATATTGTGAATTGGCCTTGTCATCCATCTTCTGTAATTTATCGAAGATAGACCTGGTTTTTCCATTGATGCTTCGATCGTTTCTTTTCACATTTTCCCCAGAACAGGTTTATAGATAGTTATAGTCCTGAGATTGTGATGCTATTCTTTTCTAAATCGATCATCATGCTCACTGATTTTATGAGCTGTATACAAAGGAATTGGAATGAAAGATCGTTGAAGGTATTGTCCACAATGCTTAGATTAGCATGCAGACTTAAATAAATAAATTTACAGCAATAAGTCTAGTTTGGAGTAGATTCATTTTGAAAAACAGGAGAAAAAAATAGCGGAATAAGTAACCTTATTTCTTATCAAAATAAAAAAAAAACATTAAAAAAATGCAGCAGTGGTGGTTATGGCAGGGACAATTAGCAAGGAAAGCAGGAAAATTAGCAACATTGACAACAACAACAACAACAACTAATATTTAAATGTAAACGGCGACAAAAAAAATTGCATCTCATCTTATTAAGGAAGCACTCACTTGTCAACGTATTGCCATCGCTCGAATCCGCCTGAACCATGGCGCCGTGTAAGTGTGTGTGTGTGTGTAGTGTGTAGTGTGTTGTGAGTATATGCCTTTATGTGGGTGGATATGTCCTGGACTCCGTTGACTAATTGAAATAAAAGAGAAAACCACTTGGAATAAAAAGTGTCAGAGCTTATTAGTCAACAACATTCTGGCACTAGTTTAACCTCACAAACATTTCTATTCGAGGTTAAGTTTTCATGATGTAACCGAACAACTTTTTTTTTTCAAATAAAATCATATCAATACCATTCCAAACGCATAGTTGCTAATAGTATTAGACGTAAGGCAAGGCACCATTTTACTGTCAAAACATTTTGTAAGGAAGAGCCCGCATCAAAAATCTGCTCCCACTTGGTTTGCCGTCAGATATTTTACTCAGCTTTTCTATTGTTTTTCACTACGCTCCAAAAATTTACCCTAAAATGCATTCTTGTCTTTAGTCCAATTGCCGAATTTGATAAAGCACACCTCTTTATTGTTAGTCTTTCTTGTTTAATACCGCACTATTTCTGTTTATTTATTTGTGTGTGTGTGATGTTTATCCAATGCCTCTTAAGAAATAACAAATTAATAGTGCATTAATTCTTGTTGACAGTTCACGCACACAATGAAATAAATTCGAATAAACAAGCAAGTTAATTTGTTGACAAACACGTTGTGCTTTAACTACTAGAAAAGAAAGCACTCTGTTCAGGATGCCAGCTCATTGTGGTCCTTTTTATGGTTCTTTTGATATCTATTTGTACTCTGTAATATATATTGAGGCACTTTCTTAAAAATAATCAAACTTCAAAGGAATAAGTAGGCAGCAGGTATTAGAATGTGCAGCCGCTCGATCAAAAATCTGTCAATCACCGGCATTTTACTATTTTGAATTTTATCCTTCCGATCCAGTTCACGTTACATGCTGTTGATATGCTCTCTACTATTCCAGTCTGAAATTCACAATAAATCCACATCTTTGGTAAGCATTAAAAATCTACTGCCAAAGAAAAGTCCGATTGAATCCACACTTTCTTTTCCTTGTTTTTATAAACTAATCCTTATAACAAACAAAAAAGCCACTCGCTCACTCGGTGTTGTCAGTCTTGGTTTAATCTGATTATATCTGAGACTAAAATTGGTCTGCCACGTGTAAGTTACTGTAGATCTGTGTGTATGTGTATATGCGCGTGTTCGCTATACCACCAAATCTTTCTCCCCCAACCCCATCCCCACCCCAGACGGCAGCAACAGCATCCTCATTACTATAATCATCAACAATATCAATGAGTACACGCTAGCATTGCCACGACGCTACCGACGGCAGAGAAGAGATATCGGCAAAAACATCAGCGAGCAGAATGCGACACGGTTGCTCCCACCTCACCACCCACCTCCCGTAACGGCTAGGCCCATACCCATGGAAAAATCAAAAGACGCGTCGTCTTGGATTTTACTCGCAGCTCTTGGAACCCGCTTGTCAATTACACGTCAGACCCCGACCCACCTGCGCCCGGTTCATTTCGTTTTCCTTTTAATTTATTTTTTCCTCTTAGAGAAAACAGGCTATTTGACTTTAACGAAATAGAAAATAAAGCTTTTATCAATTTAGGCTGAAATTACAGACCGTGGTTGTTAACGTGAAAGGTTTAGGATTAATAGTTTTCTGAGGGCTGAGCTAAGGTGTAGTTTTGCTTTGACTGTTCCCCTCACAACCCTAGATTACATCTCTATTTCTGTGCTCTATCGTCAACATAATGCTCAATAAAAAATAAGCAATTGACTAACAGCTATGAAAAGGTAGATTTATTATGATTATGTTTTTATTTCCCCTCATCTTCTTCCTCTTTAGGTATTCATGCCCCCCCCCCCCCCCCCCCCCCCCCCCCCCCCCC